>OY748290.1:23332338-23428075 GCA_963556515.1 Nudaria mundana | reverse complement strand
AATCAAATAGAAAGTCCTGCTATTATCGGATCAACACTATTATAAAAATAAAATCTAAAGTTTGGCCTATTGGACGAAAACCAGAAACTTTAAATAAATTTCACCAAGAAATTTATCAATATGAGCTTGACAAGGAACCTTCTTGAAACAAAGCCTTTGAACAAAGCCGAGAACACTTCAGTAAATAACTGTGGAAGATAATTAACTGGTGTACAAGACAACCGAGCTCCAATAAGAGAAGTGAATTTGCATGTCGAGTGTGTTGTATGCAAGCGATAAGGCCCTCCCTACCGCAAAGGAAAGTAGCTTGTAAACTAATTATCTTTCCACTAGTTTCTTGATTACAAAGGATTTATAGAAACTTACACCAGGATTTTTAAAATCAGTCCATAAGTTGATAAGTTTACCTATAAATGACGCGAAATATTGGAAAACATTATTTGCATAATTTACAGGTAAACTCAACAACATTACCAATCTATAGACATATTATATTCTTTATTTTAGTTTTATTATGTAATTTTTTTATTGCATTATTATTGTTATTATCTTGTGTTTATTATTTACAGTCCATTTTGACAGAAATGTAATTATTTGTTAAGAAATAAGTAAATGTCTAATGCTTTGAATATATACATACTCGTATAATCAAAGGTCTAATGTCTATATTTTGGGGTAAGTTTATATGCTTGGTAAATTTATGTCTTGGTAGGTTTTCGACATATTAATTACTAGCAGACGCCCGTGGCTTTGCCTGCTTAACCAATTATACAACGTGTTTCATATTAGTGTGGTCATATCTCAAGGTTGCATTGGGTAGGGCCTAAATAATATATTGCGCGGGGTCTTTAATTAATTTAATAAAATATTGACTTATAATGACGTAGTCGATAAATTTTCCTTTTTATCGATAGCTCATTGAAATGAAGCTCTAAGACTGCACTACAAAATAAACATATGATTAGAATGAACTCTAGATTTGACCTCAAGTAGGTTTGCCAAACAGTGAAATAGATTCGGACAGTCTCGTTGTTACTCAAAATTTTAACCAACAGATAAAGTTACTTTATCAATAGTTATCATACAAAATAGTTTCCGAATCACAACTTGGGGTCAAAATAAAGAGTGCCTACTCAAAGTTATTTTTGAAGTTTTTCTATGAATTTATGTATCACGTGATTGTCGTGAATGTCACAACTAACACGTAATTTGTTGTCAACCTACTCAAATACCAGGAGCAACGCATTTGCTGTCGAAGAAAAGAGAAGAAACATTTATGTTCTTGTCTTCCTTAAATTTACACTTTTTATAAATTGGTTCCGCACAGATATTTAAAATACAACTGCTGTTTGTGTAGAAGTTTATGTTGTAGCTGTTGAGAACGCTGGTGGGTATAGTAGTATGTAGGTATTCAGTTTCGGGATAGAGAGATCGTGGATGCCAGTCACTGCACTACCATATCGTGAACTCTCTTTCGACTCATTTACCATGAAGTAAATGATCTGCAAGGTGTTTGGTTATTTTTGACCGACTTTAAAAAAGAGTAGGTACTTAGGTTCTCGATTCGTCATGATAATGTGATGCATAAAAGTTCATAAAACATTATCGCTAAAAGTGGCAACTTGTATGGTTGAACGAGGATATCAGAAAAAGTAGGAGGTGTTGGTGTCAGTTTCACTAATATGTATCTTAAGGACCCCTAAAAATTACAAAGAGAACCGCCCACTTTTTTGATTGGAGCCGCTTTGAAGAAACTAGGTATCAGTAGCGATGTCGGCATATATCAAAGACGTACACGTCACAACACGTAAATTTTACCGCAAAACCCATATTATTCCGGTGTTGCAAGTTAACGCAATGTTCTTCATAAACGGGGACTTTATTAGCTTTTTTTATGCTGGATATTTGTTCATTTTAGCAATTGGTAATAAATTACTAATCTTAGACATGGATAAAGAAAGTCGCTTTTTCCGTCTGTCTGTTCTAATGTATGTTTAGTTCTTGAAAACTACGCAACGGATCTTGAAGCGGTTTTTTTTTTTAAATGGGTTTAAGTAGGTTTCGAAATGTATTTACATGCATACTATCATGCGAGCGACGCCGCGCTGGCATTCAACAATTTTATTTTATTTCATAGGTCTTAGGGAAATATCCTGTGTTTATGGTAAATAATAATTATGTTATTATTTATCTCTTAAATTATTTTATACTAGGTACCTACTAGCTTTTTTTCATAAATAAAACTAAGTACCTACTTGGTACTTTTATTAGATTTTTACCAAAATTACGACGTAATTCAAGGAAATAAGACATTGCACTTGGGCAACATTTACAACTATCTAATTTCTTTTCAGTTGCAAGTAAACTTTGATATTAGGCGTACGTAGTAATCTGTGTTAATCGATCATGGCGTGTCGGGGCAGCCGATGGCAGTCTGCGTGAAGCTCGTCGCCTTTATCGAGAAAGATTTGTGGACAATAGACTCGAAGGTGAACGGCGGCGGTTACCATCTGTGGAGTGCTTCCGAAAAATGGTGAACCGTTTACATGACACTGGTTCTTTCCGTGGTTCCCGCTCAGAAGGCAGACCATCTGTTGTACCACCAGAGCAAGAAGAAAGTATTCTCGAGCATTTTCAATCCAATCCCAGAACAAGTACTCGCCGCGTTGGAATTGTTCTGGGAATGAATCATTTGAGAGTATGGCGCGTGCTAAAAGCAGATGGTCAACATCCGTACCACTTCAGGCACACCCAAGAACTGACACCGGCTGATTTCGTACCACGTCTCAACTTTTGCCAGTGGTACCGAGAGGAAGCACAACGATCCCCTAGTTTCGCGAACCGTATTTTATGGACCGATGAAGCATCTTTTACTCGTGCTGGTATCAGTAACCAACATAACGAACATGTATGGACTCATCAGAACCCACACGCATCTGCAGAAAACAACTTTCAGCATCAGTGGCGTGTTAACATTTGGGCGGGAATAATCGGAGATATTTTAATTGGTCCTTTCGTGCTACCGAGTTCGCTAAACGGTGAAAATTACCTCGCGTTCCTTAGAAACGTCTTAGAACCCGAACTTGAAAACTTGCCTGTAACATTGTACACAAATATGATGTACCAGCAAGACGGGGCGCCAGCACATTATGCGAGAGATGTACGGGCGTATTTAGATGAGCGGTTTAACCAGTGGATCGGACGTGGTGGTCCCATACCTTGGCCTCCGAGGTCACCGGATCTCACACCACTTGACTTTTTTTTGTGGGGCTATGTCAAAAACAAAGTGTACAGTGCGGTATGTCTCACGCGTGAAGATATGGAGTCTAAAATATTTGATGCATTTAGCAGTGTAACTCCAGACATGCTGTGTAATGTAACTGCCAGCATGATGCGACGGACCCAACTGTGCATTGATCAAGGCGGCGAACATTTCGAGCCGTTACTTTAGTACCTACTTTTTAGTTTTGTGTTTATTAGAGGTAGGAAGTGTATTTTTTATTAAATTCAATAATGTTTATCTAAGTATCGTGATATTAGTGAGTTAGTTGTGTTTATTGTGGAACACGGTACCTACCTATCTACCAGGATGACATGCACAATGAAATCGGTTAGTTTTTGTTGTTTTAAAGTCCACAACCTATCATTACTACAAAATAGTATTCTGTACCAGGAGCATATGAAATAAGAGTTGTTTACGATTCATCGAAGAGGACTGAACCTTACGAATAAATTTGACCCTAGGTAGTGTTGGGTTTATAAAATATCGATTAAATGAACAAATCAATTAAATTTACATGACACCTTAAAAGTTTTAACTAAACTTGTATTTGCAATTTTGTCCGTGCGTATAGTTAACTCAACGCGCATGTGTAACGAGGGTCAAATATGACCACACTAATATGAAACACGTTGTATATGCAAAAACCTTCCTCGAGCACCACTCTATCCATTGGTGAAAACCATATCAACATCAGTTGCGTATTTTTAAAAATCCAAGTAAACATAGAGCGACTATGTTTTATATTATGTTATGATTAAGAAATGTATTTTAGAGCGAAATCTCTTATACAACAGTAATGTCAGTCCGTCCGTCCGTCCGTAAACAACTTTCAACTCAAGAACGGTAAGAGCTAAAGACTCAGTGTAAACGACAATCGACTCAGCATAGTCAGAGACCTTTAAAATGAACTTGACCTTTGACCTCTGATCTCAAGGTCAAGGTCAAAACGAGGTCAAATCGAGAACGGTAATAGAGACTCAAGACCAGCTGCAATCAATTCAACGTGGTCAAAGACCTCTAAAATGAACTTGGCTTTTGACCTCTGATCTCAAGGTCAAGATCAAAAGGTCAAATCGAGAACGGTAATAGTTAGAGACTCAAGACTAGCTGCAATCAACTCAGCGTGGTCAAAGACCTCTAAAGTGATGTTGAACTTTTTTTTTTTGTTGAACTTCATGTCATGTGACATTTTTTAGATTTTATGAAAAAACTTTCGAAAACTCTAAAATATGTGGCAAATTTTTGCCATATTTTTAACTTGTTTTATATTAAAACAAAAAAAATGCAGAGACAATGATGGTCTGAAGCGAAAAGGTCTCATTTCGGAGATAGGTCGCAGAAAAGGGCAGCGATGCTTACTCCAGTTTGCAGTTTTTTTTGCTATAATGCCTCTTCATTGCCATTCAGTGAGGGAACGCTGCAAGTACTCGTATTATAGATGGGCACTTTTGCGCTCGGATCAATGCGGACTGGGGTTAAGTAACATTTTTATGCATAGCTCTTCAAAACGATTGAACTGTAATTTACACATTTAAATAATGAATACCTATAACTAAACTTTTGTAATTAGAGGGTAATCTTTAAAAAGCTGTCTTCAGAAAAATTATCTACTAACAAACTGCGATATTTCTAAGTACCTGCTGACGTCTTTTCTATATTGGTTATGTGTTCTAGTAGTAATTAGGAATGATAATAATACTTAAATCAGTCATATATGATAGAATATACATAATTATACATATACTAAAAATATTTACATTACAAAATATCGTTTAAATAATCCTCCGCGTCATTGCCGACTGGGAAGGTTCCCAGAATGCTGGCTGTGTTGCCACGTTGGATGGCGATACTTATTCTTTGGGCCAGAAAATAGCCAGGCTTCTGGTCCTGAGAAGCATGATAGAATATATTATAATATAATATTTAATGTTGTATCTACAGAAATGTCTTCCTAAACTTTCAACTATATACAAACTGGTCCAGTCTCCGTAAACTATGATACTTTGGATATTTATACTAAAGCGTCTTATAGACGCAGCAGGCACAGCATGTGTACCGCGTCCAGGTCAAAATAACTTGGGCTAGTACTCCGTAAGTAACCTTTTTAAATCCTTACTTTATAATGTAACTAGCGGACGCCCGTGGCTTCGCCAACAAATTTTATACTAGTGGTTCTGTGAACCGTAGACTTCGGGAGCGGCTTTGTTTAGCAAAATTTCTTTTTCAATTTTCTTTATTACTCTTTCATTTGTCATCCAATCCAAAAAAAATATCATTCGGATGTTATTCATTGTAAGCAAGGAGTGTGTGTGTAAAGTTTCATGCAAATCGGTTGATAAATACGGCCTCAAACATGATCTGACAGAACCTGTAGATGGGTATAGACGAAAGAAATTCTCCCCAGTCTGCAAGTTGAAACGGAGCCTTCGGTCGCTTCCTCGAGAACCTTCCTCGAGAACCACTCTATCCGTGAAAACCACATTAAAATTCGTTGCGTAGTTTCAAAGATCTAAGAATACTTACATACAGAACGGGTGACTTTGTTTTACACTATGTTATGACTAATCATTATTATAAATACGAAATTAGCTATGCTTGTCTGCCTGTTATGCTTTTACGCTTGAACTAAAAACCTGATTTAAAAGAAATTTGGTACAGATATAGTCTCGAGCCTGATCAAGGACACAAGCTACTCTCGGGAACAAGAAAACCATTTCACTAACTATTTGAAAAATCAGCTGGTGTTATGTAGGTAAAGGTGGATATATATATATATATACAATATCTGATTAAATAATAAAAAATAAAAAAGACTTGAGTCAACATCTAACATAACTAACTAGTCCGACCAACCACAAGAATAAAGAAATAACAGATTTCAACAAAGAATAAAAGATGTCATATCTTTTTCCAACTACGACAGCAAGACTTCCCCAAAATGCACTTAACTACGTGAAATATTTTACTTTACTGAATATTAAAATTTTGTAGGCGTCCATATTTTTCACGACAGGCCATTACAACTCCGGCTGCATTGAATTTTATAAAAATTCTTCAGTACAGCCACGCTTTTCCAGAATACGTAATAAAGGCGAAGGTCCAGCCGCTTATGATCCTAGGCAATCCTTTTTTATAACACGACTCCTGAACTACTCAAAAGCAAATTGCCATATAGTTACTAGCTTAGTTTTTAATAAGGGTTACCTACCCAAAGGGTAAAATAGAAACACCTAAGACTTCGCTGTCCGATCGTCCGTCCGTCTGTCACCAGGCTGTATCTCTTGAACTGTGATATTATACGTTATAAAGTTGTTTTTTTTTCATTTCACAGATGATGTATTTCTATTTCCGCTATAACGACAAATACTAAAAACTGATTACAATAAATATTTAAGGGGGCTCCCATACAACAAACGTGTTTTCTGCCGTTTGGGTACGGATCCATTTGTGCGCGAGTCCTCAAAAATGTATTTGGTGTTTTGAACGTATCTTAAATAATTATAAACGTATCTCAGTTAACTTTTTTTAAGAATTTACTCCGTCTTCGTGGCCACACTTCACGGGAAAGACACAAAATGTAGGCCAACCAAGCAGGTCCAAGTTGGTAGCTGAGAAACTTTCGGAACAGTTCGAAGTGTGTTCCTGTTACGGATATCTAACATTATATTCTAATTTATACCATGTCATGTGTATAGTCAATGTCTCTGTTTAAGTTGAATGAATTTCACAGGTACTTATGTTTTACTGAGCAGTGACAATAGGCATCAACAGAATCCGACTACGTAGTCAACTAAAATTATAACTACATAATATTACAAGCGTAACTAGTCAGTTTCTGTAGTTTGTATTATGAATTGAAAGTATTTCGCTACATTAAATAGGAATAGCAACTAGGTCTCAACAAAGAAATTATAAATAGATCACAAAAACTGATGTCATCGACAGGACTCGAACCCACGGCCTTTCCCTAACACGGGAAATGCTCTGACCACTGAGCTATGATGACCAATACCGACAACATCGAATTTTTGCTTCATATCATACCTATTCATAATTTCTACATCGCGCTATTAAGGTTAGCGTTGGGTTCGAGTCCTGCCGATGACATCAGTTTTTGTGATCTATTCATAATTTCTATCTTAATATTTTAAGAATAGTTTAAGCAAACTCATTGCTTTAAAATGCAAGCAACTAGGTATTACAAAAGTTTGATTTTAGTTTAATAAGTTCCTCTTAATAAGTTTAAAATAGTAGTTAAAAAATGTTTGATGAAGAAAGGTTACTATAATGTAGACGAATATCTTAATGATAAAAATGCATGGTCACCCTAATCTTCTGTCGTTGGCCACTCGTATAATACAATATAAATTGTAACAATGTAAACAAAACAATATTAAAAAAGAAAATGGATAATCTACCTGAGTTTCTTGCTGGTATCTTCTCAGGAGAACCAACTTACCGAACCAGCGAAAGAATCATTTTCAAATGGTTATTTATGTACTTAATTTAGTATTTTTATAATATTACTTGACAATAACTTGTAAAATTTTGACATTCATATGTGCTCTTTATGTGCCTAAACTGAATAAACGAAATTGATTCTTTGATTGATTCTTGATTCTTGAATACATGTAGCAAGTTTTACCATGTGACATCAATTTTCATCTGTTGTTTTTGGCAAATCATTTTTGATCTAAGCATTTTCCTTGTAAGGGATATCACGGTTTAAATCCAGTCTAAGATCTTTAATATTTGCGATATATTCTGTAAAAAGGATTTCGCATACTAATTACTTAAAATAATTTACCCATAGAAATTGGTTTAGTTTGTGAGTAGGTACAAACTACAAACATCTTACTAAGTACAGATCCGATTTAGTGTCGTCAACAGACGATTAGTGTAACACACACACACACACATATCACGCCTTTATCCCCGAAGAGGTAGGCAGAGGTGCATTACACACCCACAATTTGTCAGTATGTTTAGTCCCACGTAATAAAGGGCAAGCGGTTAGTGTAATCCAACCGAGACATATCGAGAAGCAATAATGTTATCATACCTTAAATATTATCACGAATAATTCCCATTCAGATATCGGTGATGAGTACATAACTGCAAGTTACATAATACATGTCATCATTATAAACATGTAAAGCGTTCTTCATTGGACTGACAGTAAGTTGAGTATAATTAAGCTAAAAAGTTCAAAAATAGGTCCTTCTGTCGACACAAGCAACTCATTGTTATGGTTATGAAATCTTCAAAGGACTACTAACCGTAAGCTAATATACTCGTACACCATTAGTTTAAGTAAACTGCACAGTAACAATTGTTTGTAAATAAATCTGTCAAAACCGTTGACTGAAACTTACATCCATAAGTACGTAGACTCGCGTCTGTTTTCTGGACTGGGTAAGCGAGGTACACCCGCAGTGTATATTTTGTTGGCCCCATGTAGTAGGAGACAAGCCTGTTGTCACTAAACGGGAATATTTTATACGTTAGTCAGATTAAAGGTCGATTCACACATCAGGAAAGCCTCCGATACAGTACAATATCAGTGGGCCACCCCACCCGTGGCGTACCCACATTTCAATGTCAAATACGACTCAGTCATCTCATCACTGACACTGACATGTTCATAGAAAATGTATGAAAGAATATTTTGCATTGACTAAACTGTGCCGGTCGGAACTGAGACTTCACTGATATGTGTGTGATGCGACCTTAAGTTATTACTTTATTACAGCGTAACCTCTGACTTGGAACCTTTGATGATACAAATGACTTCTGCTATTGTAAACAATTACCGTCAGGTGGGCAGTGTTAATTGAAGTGTTATTTAAACAGAACATTCATTCAATCCCACGTGTAGAGCAATGACAATAAGAATTGTGTTATGTATTTTATAATATTAAAACAATAACTTCTTCTATACTATAGTTAAAATGTAAATCGTGTGACAATTAATAAATTTATGAAATAAAACGCGAGTAAGAAGATGAATAAACCTCCGAAGCTACTGAACGATTTTTTTCGTGGTTTTCACAGATAATACGGCTAGAAAGAAATTCCGTAGTTATTTAAGCTCGGCAGATTGGCATACTGTAAGTTTAAAATCGCATCCCCAAACACCCTGACCAAAACTCTGATGATTATTTGGATGGGAAGAGTTTTTATTAGCATTTTTTTCGCCATATTTTTTTGTGAATTTCAAATCGTCAGATTAAGAAATTATGAATGACAATTTTATTTAAAATAAATTATGGAAATACATGAGGTGCTCAAAATATTGTTATTTTTTATTTATAACCCTCCCAATTTAAAAAAAGGACGTAGCATGAATACCAAATCTACCGATTAATATATATTTTATATCAGAGACATGTTGGAAGATGAAAAATCTCAAAATCAGAATCTGACGAGCTTACGTTCGAAAAAGTCTGTTTCTGCTTACCCCACTATAATTTGAAACATAAACCGTGATAATCAACCCATTTTAATAGGTTTCCACGATCCTCGAGTAACTACACATTTAGCATCAATGCCTTCAGATAGACTAAGTTTAGCTTACGGCAATACATTATAAGCTTTGTTTCATCCAAATCGAGTGACGCTATTAAATCTTATCTTAAGGCAAGTGGAACTATGGCTATCAGCTAGTATTATAACATAGTAATAAATAAAGGAGAGATGTAAATACCAAACCCGATATCAGGCGCAAATATATTCAATAAGCATCTGAACTAAATCATAACCCACCTCTTTGAAAGAACGTCAATAAAAATTCCAATAAAGCTTTCTTTGAGCCCATCTGCCGTACAAAGGTAGAGTAGATTAAACTGTGGCGCACTGGGTTGCCATTGTATTGAAATGAAACTTAATTTTGGAATCAACTGTGAAAACGTATGGTAGACGTGTAAAAAAATATGTGACAGATTTTTTTCGGAATAATCATAATAAAACGTTGTTCGTTCGTCAGAAAAAGCTGACTTATTTAGGCAAGCATTTAACCATCATCAATGATCCTCAGGTATTAAAATATGTATGAAAGTAATTTGTTATGAGGCTAACATGCTTGTTGACGATAAAAGAGTCGAAAAAATTAAGGAAAATATTTACATGCAGATTAAATTTAATTTTACTTCAATTAAACGTTCAATAAACTGGCAATAGAGGTTAAGGCGTAGGCACAGAATAGGGAATAGTACTTACATACAGAACTTGCACTCCGATGTTAATTAAAGCACATTCTTTTGTTTTCAGATAACATAATTCGAACGTTAGGGTCGTCAGGAACCCGAAGAGTCCACTCAGGTGGCGAAAGTCCGACGTCCACTTGAAATACCTACGGGTGTCACCAGAGACCCTGCAGCAATGGACATGGGAGCGGCCGCGGTCTTGCGGAATAAAAAAAATGTGTTGTCAGGAAAGTAACAGCATAATTTGACCAATAATTATGACGTTAATGCCTCAATATCAACTCTATAGTCAGTGCTGTATCACAAACAAGAGATAACCCTTACTGACTTACAACTTCAAGTTGTCGCTGACGTCACGTAGTTTTTGCGATTGTTAGGCGAGTCACATAGGCCTGGCGTAGGTATTAAAAAAACGTTACTTGTATCGATTTATTAAATAGTACAAAATAGAATAAACCAAATGGCGGTAACCAGGCAACCATTGATTGATTAATGGTTGATGATTTTAGCAGCTTTTGTTACATCTAGGTAACTTTTATTCTCGTCTCTGGCAACATTATTGAGATTCAGCGAGTCCTCAATTAAAGTGCTTTTGAATAATTCAGTGTATGATAGTAAACGATTTTTGAAAGCAGTGAAAATTTTATATTGGGTACCCCTACTATCTATGGTAGGTTACTTTATACTTATTTTACCAAGAGCTTTGTAAAAATAAAAACAAAAAAATTAAGTTTTAAGTATTTTTGTCTACAAAACTGTAACATTAAAATATGAATGTGGAAAAACTATTCTCTTATAATCAAAATAGTAAATATTAAAAAAATATGTTTATTAGCTTCAGATTTTCAAAGGTTATCGTACACAAACATAGATATATTTACTCATTAGAAAGTCATAAAATAAATAAACGCTCGTTTCTTTGCCGAACGATAGTGGTCTGGAACGCCTTGCCTGTGCACGTGTTTCATCCCACATATAGCCCTGGGTTCTTCAAGCGGGGCGTTAGAGGCACATCATTGGGTCGTCAAGTTGAGGGCCACTCTTTATAGTATTGTGTACTATGAGAGTCACCCACAATCGCTAGACGTCGACGACTTACCACCAGGCGGGCGGCGTCAACTTGGCGAACCCAATATAAAAAAAAATTGACACGGTAACCGACTTCAAACTACCAAAATGGGACCAAATAGTTGTCGGGATGGGACCAAATTGAAGCGGGACCACTTGTTCCCAACTTGTACAGGCCGAAGATAGAGGTAACAAACATAAAAAAAACATACAGGCGAATTGAGAACCTCCTCCTTTTTTGGAGGGCGGTTGAAAATAATCATAAAACTACGTTAGGTAGTGACAGCAGTATTTTACAAATACTATTTTTTTCTGAAACTCACAGTATTTGTTAAAATTATTTCCAAAGAAATTATTCAATAAATTGACTAAAACGAGGAGGTGGACATATTTTGAAACAACAAATTGAGCTCACTCACAAAAACCATGTCAAATATTTAAAACTAAGTTGCATTTAAACCGACACAGTTATAAATCTTCACAGAATTAAGATCTTGACACATGTGAGCTCCGCCGAAGTCAAATGCAAAAAATATTTTCACATAAAAAAGCAGATAAACCATTGAAACATGTGGTTACTGTGAACATGTTATTTTACTGTAGACTGTAGGGTGGCGAAAAATATGACATTTTGGAAGACACATTTTAACATTATGCATGTGTGTATTAAGCTCTGAACAATACAAGTTACAAACAACAATACAGTCGTTTCCTGATCAAGTAATGTCCAGGTGAATCTGTTTTCGTGCGAAGTATGGCCGTGTACGGGGCTCCCGTATGGGCGCTGAGACTGACGGCCAACAACACTGCTGTTTTACACAGATCGTTGAGGACCTTGGCCATCAGAACAATAAGAGGGTACCGCACGATCTCCCTAGAGGCTGCATGTCTCTTAGCCGCGACCCCTCCATGGGACCTGGAAGCGAGAGCCCTTGCGTCATTGTTCCAATGGCACAAGGAGGCGCTGGAGCGGGACCTCAGGCCTGCGTCTCGAGAAATCGAGGCTCAGCGGTCCCAACTTCGCCAGGACCTCATGGAGACATGGACGGTGCGACTTCAGCAACCAAAGTGGGGAACCACCACCATCGTGGCGGTGAGACCGATCATGGAGGAGTGGCTGCAGAGGCAGCATGGTGGCCTCACGTATCGTGCGACACAGATCATCACTGGGCACGGAAACTTCGGTGAGTATCTGTTTCGCATGCATCGTGAGGTCACACCCGCGTGTCAACACTGCGAGGCTTCCGGCGTAGACACGGCATTCCACACGTTGGTGGAATGCTCAGCCTGGGCGAGTCAGCGCCGGGACCTCGTTGTGGGCCTGGGCGTAGATACTCTCTCGCTGGAGACCATGCTGAGAGCCAGTGGAACGCGGCCGTTTCCTTCTGCGAGCAGGTTATGTTCGTGAAGGAGGCGGCCGGTAGGGTGAGGGAGCGTATTCTCCCCGCTGAGTTCCGAAATCTGCGGCGAGGACGCCGCAGGCGTGACTACGCCCAGGACCATCGACCTCCATGATCGGGGCCTGAGGACGATGGATTAGCAACCCACCGTCCTTACAGAAGCAGGCTAGAAGGGCTGCGTGATGTGGGGATGCACCTCACGCACGCCTTCACTCACCGATGCGGGATAAAACCCGACCCCAAAGATGCGGGATAAAACCCAACCCCAAAGATGCGGGATAAAAGCCAACCCCAAAGATGCGGGGTAACACCTGACCACCACGCAGTGGCCACGAGCGTGGCCAAGGTCCGCCGCGCGCCACTGGGAATTCTCTCAGTCTTTACCAGAGGCGCTCGGCAATGGACGTAGGTGCGGCCGTGGCGTCGTGCCGCGGATTTAAATGCAAATCTAATTCACGACAAATCTTGTCTTGATAGATGTTTTGAATTTTATCCAGATTGGAAATACGTTCTGCTTGTAACCAGAGACGCCCGGTAACGGACGTTAGAGCGGCCGCGGCCTCGGGCCGCGGAACTAAAAAAAAAAACTCCGTGAAGCAGTAATCGAGTAAGGTGATAAAAATATAATAATATAATATTTATTTAAGACTTATCCTCAATAAAATGTACTTAAGTACAATGTACTTAAATTAAAAAAAAGCGCAATGAACGTAATATGTATTTTAACTATTTTCGTAGCTCTATGTTGTCTTGGGATTGCATCAAAGTATGGCCACCCTTTTTCAAGAGAAGTTTTGAAGTGTATTTTCAGAGAAAGTAGATTTTAAGTGTGAATCGTTAAATATTTAGATTCAAATCAGTACTCTCCTTGTTCTTTTGTCGATTACAAGAATACGTACTTAAGTTACTTTACTTTAATAATAACTTATCCTGTGATTACCTCTACAAAGAAAATATCTACTTAATTTCCTAGTAGTTATAAAGGTTAAAAGCTTAATAAATCTTATTTTTTTTCTAGAACAATAAAATTTATTTAAATAAGTTACTTAGCACTCGGAAAAATAATAAATTATTAAAATTTTACCAAAAGCTGTTTTTCGGTTATAACTTTTGCTTCCAAATCTCATAATATTATTTTCGACGAGGGTCAAACAGACCCCTTATCTAATAAAATTATCATAATCTCGTAATATTTGGTTTCATTTTATAAAAATAATGATAAGGTACTGTAACATCGATGCTTAAAATTATTTCCAGACAATAAATTTCTTAATGGATACTTATTTATTTGTAAACGAACCATTTGCTGTTATGAACTCGGGTTTCTCCGCAAACCCTATTTATTGCGTATTGTAGTGCATACATAAGCCAAGCCAGAACTGAATTGCGGTTGGAGAAATACGAAATGGTCTGTTCTATAAGAAATAATATAATGGGAATTTAAGGGAGCTATTTTGATATTACCCATGTGAGATGAGAAGATCTTTATAAAAGGTTAAGACTAACGGGTCTTTTACGCGATTATACATACCTCTTTATTACTCGACGTTTCGGCCCTGTTACAAGAGCCGTGGTAACGGGTGGACTGACTTCAGCTCATCTTCGTCTTCGTGAATTGCGGGTTTGTTCAACTACCCTCACTTTGTCGTCACTAACTTTTGTGTTCGGAGAGCCACTACGGCAATCTCTCAATAATCGCGTAAAAGACCCGTTAGTTTTAAGTTTATAATGTGTACAAAACGCGAAAGTTTAAAAAAGTATTTATAAAAGGTATTTGTAACTAAATTACACTTGAGAGGAATATTGATCAAATTGGCATAAAGACAATTTTTCTTGAATTATAACTATTTTAGTTTATATATTTATTTGCGAAACATTTACAACATCTTTACAAGATTGTTTTGAAACAAATTTTATGTAAGTAAATATAATTGTCTAAAATTAGGTTATACATATATCTCGATAATGTGTTCTCAAGGGGATTTGACAACGCGGATTTGAGCGAGAGGCAATTCACACATCCGACATAATAGATACTCAACAGTTACTCCATAACTGTGTATAAAAAATACAGACTTATCGCATACATACACACTAGTGTAAGTAAATACGAATTAAGTGTAGCATGATACACCCACCTGTTTACAAAACCATGCAGTTAACGATTAACAATATTTAAAGTTATCTTAATTTATCTCAATAAATAGTCGTCGAAAGAAATTCCTTCGTAATTTGTATAAAATTAGCTTTAACAATCAAGGGACGTGAACTTAGCGATCCAACCAAGACATTATACATACCGCAACGGAAATGTCCCGTGCAACGAGCTCGGGTATTTTTGGCACAAAAACAAATGAGTTGCAGTTAAATTTTAAACGCGTTGTAAATATTTGAAAATGCTGTACATATTTGATTTTACAATGGTTTTTGTTGCTGCATTCCTGCTAACAATATTCATTGATAAAATACAGCACACACGCAAAATTTAACCTTTATCTTCGAAGGGTCATTAGCCGTCATACTTACCAATATCTCTAGGGCCAGATTCATCCTCTCCTGCACGCGGTGCACCTGCGCGCTACTGACGAGGCTCTGGCTAATACTCCTCGCAAACGACAATAGGCTCGCCACCTATTACGTAGGGGTTAACGAATTGGCGAAATGTGGGCGTGATCAGCGCCTTTGTCCATCACTTCTGAGATAAAGACATGATTTGTGTCTGTCTGTCTATATCTGAAGGGCAGACAGGGAGGTTTATGACGCTTTCATTGCACCAGTCATTTTGTTCGTAGGTACAACTTTATAGGGCAAAGAAGCAATGGTTGGTATATTGATATTATATTTCAAATGGATCACGATCGATTCAAATGTATGTTAATCGAATGATTATTAATAAAGAATAATATATCAGGATTTAACAGCCTGTGCTGTAAAGATTGTATACCTATAGAAGGTAATTAATTATAACTAGGTCAGTTCGCTAGAACGCGGGCGGTTACATCGAAATAATAAAGACGGGGCTGGCGGAATCGCGAGGCCACAATCAAACTTTTTTAGCACTGTTAAAGGCATGTTTATTTAATGCTTAATAACTCAAAAACTATAAGCGCCTCAGACACCAAAAACTATACAGCAAACCACAGGCTTATGTTATATCTTTACGCCAAATTTCAAGTTAACAGATGCGCCCGCTATCGTGTCGCATACATTCTTGATTGAGCTCATCGTTGTGAAGACTCCGCAAGCTCTGTCTTAATTATCTTTTGTAAATATTGCCCAGTAACTACAATTTACCCATAGACTTGCCCTCTACATTGGCTCTCTCTACCGACAAATCTAATGACAATATGTGCCTGTGTATTAGATCTCTGCCTACCCTTATGTAGAATTAAACAGTCATATCTACAACGATTTATTCTCACTTTATATCATAGTGTGACAGATAGTGTTACGTACATTGTGTAAATCCACTTTAACAATTTATACTTCGATTCAAATACTGACATTCAAAAATATACCTTGTTTTATTGGTTATAAGACATCACAGTACTCAAATATTCACGCTTAAAAATGCAAATATAATCTTGCTAAGGCATAGTTGGTATTCTAACCACGTACGGTTGGCATGGCGTCTGAATAGATATCTGCTAAAATGATATGGCTTTCTCGAAGCTAATAAATCTGATTTATATAAAATACTTGCAAATCCAGTTGGAAATTTTCAAAATATATCTGCTATGACAATCGATTTTATATTAGTTGTAGAGGGAGAAAACATTTGCAGAAAAATAAGAATTCGTTTTGCAGGTAGGTACAAAAGTTATTTTACATTTTGCATTAAGGATTTCTAGATAATATTATGTTTAGTCGACACTTGGTGAAACTTATAGTAATACATGCACACTTGTGAACTTTTGCACTTTTATTTAATATGCAGGATTTAAACCGGTCAGCTTAAATCCTGGATATTAAATAAAAAGTGAAACAGTGTACAAGTGTTTGTTTATCATGTAATATTATGTTTGGTGTTCCCGGCTCAGTGTCTGATCCAACTTAGATGTTGACCTAAAACGTATGATACACCTTTTAAATTTCCATCTGTGAGTATCTTGCTGTGAACTGAGATAGAAATAGTTAAAAATAAACGTCAAAATAGCCACACCAACCGACTTAAAACTACCGAAATGGGACCAAATAGTTGTCGGAATGGGACCAAATTGAAATGGGACCACTTGGGAAGTATTAGCTTACAATTTAAAAAAATATAAAAATCGGTTCACCCAGTTCGAAGATATGATATTAATGGAAACTAGTTATCCCAGCGAACTTTGTATCGCCTCAAATATAAAAAAATAAAAAAAATGTAAAAAAAATAAAATTTATATTTCATGCAAGTATGTAAATTGAAAAACGCGACGGACGGATAGACAGACAAATTGTAGTATTAAATATATAGATTTACACGTTTAGGTATAGATACGTACGCCATGCACATAATTTATGATGCGTTAATACGCATCATTGACGTTTTGATCAGGTTACACCGGCAGGGCAGTGGTCACAGGCTGGCGGTATAATCTAGTCAAAAAATAGGTACACGAACATGAATTTTCGCGTTTCTCGTCATTAAAAAAGTAATAAGTACTTCGGTACTTATTACTTTTTTAATGGATTCTATCCAGTTATAATAGAAATAAATAAACTAGTAATGCAACATGATAATATCAAGTCAAGAAGTTACATTTTTGGTAAACAAAAGAACATTGGTACATTAAAAACCCACTCTGTTATGGAAACATTGCTACTTATGATTCTGCAACCTCATTCTTTTTGTTCTGGCGTCATGTAAAAATGGTTAGACTAATGCTTATTAAACCTGATACAAAGACAGTTTAGGTCTCTGATCGATGCGGACATCACTAGCAAAACTGCTCCAAAAGAGTTCTGACAGTATAATTGCCCCCCCATGATGTATAGCAAACTGTTTCGATTGCCAATAACGACCAGTTGCAGCAGCAGTTTGACGTCTAGGAGATACCACCGCTTCACAATACAACACAAAGCTAAACACGTTCTGATCTGTCCTCAGGCTTACATTTTCTATTTTATGAACATCCCCCATTCATACTTTATGTTCTGGTAAAATAAATCTTAAAAGTAACCGTTAAAGGTAGAAATCTCCTTGTAGTTGTTGTGATCCAAATGCAACAAAGCGGTGAGGGTGTGGTTTTGTTAATGCACGCAGCGGAAATTCCCACAGCAATGTTACAAGAGGTTTAAATTCTCTAGATTTACTTTAAAAACAGGACAATGTTAATGTATTTTCTCAAGTGGTAAGTTTATAATACTCGCAAGTTTACTAGATTCTTAAATCTGGGATTAATGAACCATTATAAACAAGCTCTGTCTCTTATAAAAGGATACTTATACATTCCAGTAGGTATAGCTCTATCCTATACATGTCATATTAATGGGACCATTGAAATAGGGATAGGTAGGACAGAGGCGGCATACATACCTATGTATTAAATGTTTCTGGGGTATCCTTGCGAAGGCTAACCTAGTCCCCCGTCAATGCGTGGACAAGTCAGCTCCGGGACCTCGTAGTGGGTCTGGGCGTGGATACCATCTCGCTGCAAACCATGCTTCAAGCCATGGTCTCCAGCGCACCTACTCGCGCTGGAGACCATGGCTTGAAGCATGGTAACGCATCAGTGTTCTTCTGCGAGCAGGTCATGCTCGCAAAGGAGGTGGCGAGAGGGAGATAGAGCGTACCTTCCACGCCGTGTTCCGCAGTCAGCGACCAGGGCGCCGCAGACTCATTGACGTCCTGGAAATTTCTTGGGTGTTCACCAGAGGCGCTCGGCAATGGACATACGAGCGGCCGGGGCCTTAGGCCGCGCAACTGAAACAAAAGGGTGTAATGGTTAGGAAGACACGATTACCTGTTCAAATAATTATATTAACTTAAGTATGTGTAGGCAAAGACAAATAGAAAAACAGAAGACAAGAAAACAGAAATGAAAGAGAGGGCATGGGAATAGGGTCTCTAATCTGTCACATACCTTGCAAAACAGCATATTACGAGTATGATTTTATACCGGTCTCAAAGTAAGAGGCTGGCGGCGGGCGTATCTCGCATAACTACTGCGTACGCGGCGGCTCGGGGGGTCCGACACGATAGCGCACGCGTTCACTTCGCCACACGACGCGCTTGAACACGGGCACTAATGTGGCTTCGCAATGTTTGCAATAAAATATTAATTACGACAAGTAATCCAATTAATACAGTCCACAAATTCTTTCATTTCATGGAGTAACCATTACGGCCGCTCCAGAGGCTATATTTGGTTGACTATTTATCTATATAAACGCTCCGCCCTTCTTACACCACAGTCTTAGCGGGTTTCTGTCACAGCGAAATGACAGTTTGAGATCAAGTATGATAGCAATTTCCTGAACGTATCCAGTTTAAATATAAACATAGTATCAAAAGAGGAATTATAATAGCGAATACTTTGACTAAAACCATATGCAGAACTGCTTTTAGGAACACTACCTATGTACACAGGGAATCAGAAATTAGTATAGTATTTTTATGCGTGACGAATTGTTAAGTTTAAATCATATGCAGCTAATTGGGCTATTTGTTTCCATTACCCATGTAAATTCCATAAAACTGTTGCCAACCAATGTTTACACATAGGTCTGTATAGTGTATTTAGGCCTCTTAACTAGCCCCTAGGAACTATTGCCGAGCGCTTCCGGTGAGCACACAGGGAATTTCCAATGGCGCCCAGCGGATTCCTTTCATACGAGCAGATTAGCGGGTAACAGCTAGATCTTAATGACTTTCTGACTGATCTTTATGACTTGTTGAATCCTCGCGGATTTTCACCCTACCGTTTACTATCTAGTTAGGTAGGTTAGATAGGTACAGCCATTGAGTTTCTATATTATATAGAGGGCGAGTGTCACCCGTTTTCTTCGTGGCGAATATGAAGCGGCTCTGATATAGTTTGTGTTTCACTAGGGGCGCCACATTACATTAAAAGACGTCAAAAATAAGATCTCAGAACAATACTACAAACAATAATTAGTTCCATTTTTTTGCCACGCAACTGAAATGAGAAGTTGTAGCGACGTTACGTCATCCTCAACTATTTAACTGTTCTGACGTGCAGAGTGGTTGTTAGTGGTTCAGACCGGTTATCAGCGCTCTACATACGTAGTATAGAGATAGTTGCCCTGAGAGTACAGCACAGTTTCATTCACTAAAACGTACACATACCTACACTATCTTCCGGTAATGATAGATAATGATATAAAAACACTTTTCGCCAGTAATTGAATTGGTTCCAACCTAACAGAGAGCGATAACCTATTGCCGATTTTTATAATTCCCATTAAAATCCATTCAGTAATAGATATATGAAAGGAAGAATAACAAACATCCTCACAAACTTACACGTTATGGGATAAAAGTGAAAATTACTGGGTGAATAATGGTAGGCTATAACAAATGGTTATACGAACAAATGGGCGAACAGTTCAAAGGGCTTCTGAGCTTTATTAATCTGATATTTAGGAAATAAGGTCACAAAGAATTTAATTCATAGAACAGAAAGAAAAATTATAGAAGTTTTTCGGACTAGCTTATGCCTGCGGCTTCGTCCACCTTGTATACACCGTGAAAGTACCACCGTTTACAAAAAAAATATTTTGGTCTCAGTTTCGATAACTGAACCGAATGGAAGTATTACTTTGAAAAAGAAACTCTCTTAAACTGTATGTAGTCTCTAGACATCAAAGGAGAACTCGTGGTAGCTTACTGCCTTAAAAAATCTTTTCGGAGGAGTTTAACTACAAACACCGCGACACGAGAATTTTATAATATAATCGTTTGTTTTTCAAAGTAATACTTCCAGTGTGTTATTGAAAATGAGTTCAATTTTTTTTTTTTTAACGCTGGTACATTTCTCTGGTCAGCGCTGACTTGTCACGAATTCGGAGTCAGTAACTGGCCCTGTGTAAATCAGCCTTTACTCTAGGAGCAGGAAAGTTGGCCGTAGGAGTGACAAGAGTGGTATGTACCTATAATTAGTGCTCAATCTCCTGTAAAGCAGCGATTTAGTGAAAAGGTTACTAGGGATTACAAACAGACACTTAAATTATATTTTTATGTATTTTTTTATTATATTTAGGTTGACGAATTGTCGCCGCCCGTCTGATGGTAAGCTGTGGTGACGTCTGGCGATTGTGGGCGACTCTCATAGTACACAGAAATACTATAGAGAGTGGCCTTCAACTTGACGTCCTAGTCATGTGCCTCTTCACGCTTCGCTTAAAGAACCCAGGGTTATATGTGGGAGGAAACCATAGAGATATTATAAGAGTAGAGGTGGTGTAATACAATTTTTCTATTAGACAAAGTGTGACTCTTCGCGGGTTTGAAGGAGTGGTGAGGAGGGGTATAAGGAACCTTAGTCCCGCCCACTTCTTTATTTTCCATCTCGCGGTCAATAGCAAAACTACTTACTTCGTAAAATGTCAGTTAACTACGTAGTTTTAACTATCTCACACTCCTAACAGGGACGTAGTCAGATTTTTAGTACAAAGGAGTTTTATATTATTTGAATTGCAAATATACCTATCTCAAACTGAACTGTCGAAATTTGCCGTAGGGGTTATATCCACGTCTAAAGTATAACGGGGCCCTATACGGGGCTCCCGTATGGGCGGGTAGGTTGACGGCCAACAACGTGTCTATTTTAAATAGACCGTTGATAACCTTGGCTTCATTAAGTATCTGTTTCGCTACTGCGACGCCTCAGACGAAGACACTGCACTCGATGCGTTGGTGAAGTTCTGACCGTGGGCGAGTTAGCACCGGAACCTCATAGTGGGTCTGGGCGTGGATACCCTCTCGCTAGAGTCCATGCCTCAAGCCATGATCTACAGCAGGAGTAGGTGGAACGCGGCCGTGTCCTTCTGCGAGCAGGTCATGCTCGCGAAGGAGGCGGCCGAGAGAGTGAGGAAACGTACCCTCCCCACTGAGTTCCGTAGCCAATGGCCAGGGCGCAGCAGACTTATTTACGTCCAGGACCAACGATGCCTCCGTGATCGGGGCCTGAGGACGGCGGGATAGCCACCTACCGTCATAACACTTTTCCCTTAAGCGCTCGGCAATGGACGTATGAGAGGCTGCGGCTTTTGGTCGCGGAATTAAAAATAGATGGTCTCAAAATATACTATTTTCTCGGTTTTGCTCCGCTCCTATAATTTTTAGCGTGATGTTATATAGTCTATAACTTTGCTGACCTTATTAACAGTATGTGCCTGACCCAGTTCTTGAATTAAATTTAATATTTAGCTATACTTTGAATAATAATATTTAATTGTACAGCCCATTATGAAACAGTCGTAGGAAACTTGTCTTGTAAAATTATCAGTTTCTAATTGCGGCCCTGTATTTTTGAAGTTTTATGTTTATTATTGCCAGTTGTGAACAGAGAAATATTTTAGCAATTAAAAATCACTTACGAGTTAACGTTGAATGAATTCCTGTTTATTTAATTAGTATAAAATGTTACTAGTAAAATATAAGTAGCTATTTAAATTACGTGTTCGTGAAACAAAACGCCGCCATCTATCTTCGAGTAGTAATATATTTAAATATGTCAAAAAGGTCAAAAGAGAGAGATTTTTCTAGAACAGTTCTAAAAATTTTTGACATGATAGAACACAACACTTCATTTTTATCTTCTTTTATCCTTTTATTTCCACAAAAATTACTGAACTGTCACAGAATATACATGTACGAAAGCTGATAGTACACTGATAAGCCACGCCCACTTTTTGAAATCACGCGCAAATTTTATGACATCAGTGGTCACTTTGAGAGTGACTTTGAGAGTGAGCAATCGACTCTTCGATTAGACGGTCGCGTCGCATACGCAGTGACACTATTTCATGAGCGAGTAAAAACGCTGACGCGGTTGTGATATCCGTCGCGGCTTGTCGTCACGTTTAGCGCAATGACCTGAATACCTCTCGTCTGCTTATGCATTATTATGGTAAGTTATAATTTATTAATTTATAACTAACTTCGATCATGGATTCCCCGAATAAAATCTTTTTGAAAACTGAACTAGAACATAAATTATATGCTCGATTCAAAGAAGAACAGAATGAGCGTCTAGAACTGCAAAAGTTAGTCAACAATCTAAGCAATCAGATTGAGACTTTGCAAAACGAACTGAAACTGATTCAGGAACAAAAGATTGCTACCTCTGAGAAGGTGGACACTGCCGTAAAGGGTCCTCAGAAAACAATTCAGTACGAGACTGATGAAGAGGACCTTGCCAGAGAGACAGAGTGGGTACGTCAAAAAAGTAAGAAAAAAGAAAGTTAAATATTTCACTCTCCCCACTCTCTCAAGGCGAAATCTCGAAGGATACCCCGGTCAGTACAATTCCCATTGTCAAAAAACCACTATCACCCCCACCAATAATTGTCGAAAACGTACAAAACTACCAAAAGTTATACGACTTTCTATTGACAGTAACTAAAAAAGAATCGTTCACTCTCAAAATGATGAACGTAAGCAATGTCAAATTAAATGCCAAGGACGAGGAATCGTATAGAGCCATTACAAAAATACTGTTGCAAAATAACTGTGTTTTGTACTCATACGAAAATAAACAAGACAGACCTATTAGGGTGATGGTTAAAAACCTACACTCGACCTGTCTACCAAATAGAATAGTCGAAGACCTTAAGGGCCAGAGTTTTAAAATACTGGAGGCTGTTAACAAATTAAGTTGGAGGAACAAAGAACCTCTTAACATGTTTATGCTCTCCTTTGACAAAGAGGAAGACATTGACAAGATATACCGTATCAAGTCCAAATTAGGTTTTCAAGTTGATGTACAGCCGTTGAAAACATCAAAGTTAATCCCACAATGTAAGAGAAGCCAAGCCTACGGCCACACGCAAAAGTATTGCGCCAAGGAACCAAAATGTGTCAAATGCACTGATAAGCACTTCACCAAAGACTGCACAAAGCCAGCGGAAGCAAAGCCTAAGTGCGTTCACTGTGGTCAACCCCAGCCTGCTAATTACAGAGGGTGTTTGGTTGCAAAAGAACTGCAACTCCTAAAAAGAAACAACCAGAGAAAAAAGGCTACTGCTCCAATACCCCAGTTGGCTGGGACTTCAAAGAACAATAAGCCACGCATCACTCGGCTAGTTACTAGTAACGTGTCATTCGCGAATATAACTAAACAAGTCCAACCAAGACCTGTGCCGCAACCGTCTTCAGAGACAGAAAATTCAACAGATAATAATATTTCCAAGATTTTGAGCATTTTGACCACATTTGAAAAGAGATTGAAAAACTTAGAGTCCAATAACACCAGACGGTTGTCAATTTCAAACCCAAAATGAAGAATACATTAAAAATTATGGCGTGGAATGCAAACGGACTCCTGCAGCATCGAAACGAGTTGCAGGCTGTTCTAATAATCGAACAAATTGATGTGTGCCTTATATCAGAGTCGCATTTTACAAAAGAATCTCACATTCAGATAGACGGTTATACCACATACCATGCTATTCACCCCTCCAATAATGCTAGACGTGGTAGTAGTGTTGTTATTAAATAAAACATCCAACATAACTTGAACTTTAAATGGGAAGAAGACTATGCTCAAATAGTAGGTGTTGATATCAAAACTAAACACTATAATATAACTATAGCTTCTATATAATGTCCACCAAGGCATGCCTTAAAAGTAGACCAGTATCGAAGAATTCTTAAAACATTCAGAAATAAATTTATATTTGGAGGTGATTTTAACGCAAAGAATACTCACTGGGGTTCTAGGCTAACTTCTACCAAAGGAAGGGAACTACTTTGTGCAGTTAAAGAAGCCAAGTGTACAGTAATATTAACGGGAAAGCCAACCTACTGGCCCACAGACGTTTCTAAAATACCAGATCTGATCGACTTTTTTATCTACAAAAATTTTTCTTGTTCATATATTGACATAGTAGAGGGTTATAATATGAACTCGGACCACTCACCTAGTATACTAACCCTTAGTGAGACTATTCTGAAAAAAGAAAGTGCTCTAAGGCTAACTAACAAAAACACTGATTGGGAAAGCTTCCAAATAGATTTAAACAACATCACTGACCTTAAAGTGCCACTCAAAAATAGACATCAATTAAATAACGAATTAGCAAAATTTATTAACGATATCCAACTAAGTGCCTGGAGAAATACTCCTAAACTAATGTTAAGGCCAGCTAGTCACAGTTATCCAGAGGAAATAACAGATCTCATTGCAAAAAAGCGAGCACAAAGACATAAGTGGCAATGTTCGCGATATCCGCCAGACAAAACAATTTTAAACATTCTCACAAAACGTCTAAGAAGGAATATTCAGAACTTCCACGACGATAACACAAATAACTACCTCAGTTTGTTAACAAATAACGGCACAGCAGAGTACTCGTTATGGAAAGCCAATAAAAATTCAAACAAACCCATTTTACAAGCATCGCCCATAAAAAAAGAAGATGGAAAGTGGACTGTTAATAATGAGCAAAAAGCCTCTAGGTTTGCAGAACATTTAGAGAAAACCTTTCAAACAGTAGGAGACGAAGAGCTTGAAGACAAAGGTAGTGAAGACTCATGCGATGACCATCACATAAAACTTGCTTCACCAAAAGAAGTTTATAACATAATAAAGACATTGTCTAATAAGAAAACACCTGGATACGATCTTATAACTGGTGACATCCTAAAACATCTCCCGCGAAGAGCATTAGTTAAATTAACAACCCTTATCAACGCTACCATACGGATTAAACACGTCCCAAGTCTATGGAAAGTTGCGGAAGTGATCATGATTTCCAAACCAGGTAAGCCGCTTATTGAAGTAACGTCATATAGACCCATTTCACTTCTGCCAATTATGTCAAAATGATTTGAAAAAATACTGTTAAGACGGCTAAAACCCATCATAGAAGACAGAGATCTGATACCTAACTACCAGTTTGGGTTTAGAGAAAAACACTCAACTATAGACCAGGTTCATAGAATAACCAATGTGATATAAAAAGCTCTAGAAGAGAAGAAATTATGTACCGCAGTCTTTCTGGATGTTGCTCAAGCTTTTGATAAGGTATGGCACCAAGGCCTCATATACAAATTAAGACAAATGCTTCCTAAGCATTTTGTAGATATTTTAGAATCATATTTAACAGAAAGGACATTTAGAGTGAGGCATGAGGATGCATATTCGGAACTGAAGTGTATTCAAGCTGGTGTTACCACAAGGCAGTGTCCTTGGACCTATATTGTATCTCCTTTATACAAGTGACATCCCTGAATTAAAAAATAACACCATTGCCACTTTCGCTGATGACACAGCTGTTATGGCTGTGGAAGACACTCGTAAAGAAGCAGTCCACAGGGTGCAGTTGGCTGTTAACACCATTGTTAATTGGACAAAAAAGTGGCGAATCAAACTAAATGAGTCTAAATCGATCCACATAGATTTTACAAATCAGCGATCGGATTCTGAACCGGTATATATAAATGGTTAAATAGTACCACACGAAAACAGCAAAATATCTCGGCATGACGATAGATGCAAAGCTTCGCTGGAAGGCTCATGTGAAAAAGAAGCGTCAAGAACTAGAACTTCGCTATAAAAAACTGTACTGGCTCCTTGGCAAAAAGTCTAAACTGTCAGTGCACAATAAAGTACTTCTTTATAAACAAGTACTAATGCCAGTATACAGGACATACGGTATACAGTTGTGGGGTTGTACCAAACAGACCAATATGCAGATCATACAAAGGTTTCAGAATAAAGTACTCCGGGGTATCGTTAGCACTCCTTGGTATGTGAGAAATGAGGACATCCACCGTGATCTAGGTGTGGACCTCGTCGTGAAGGTTATACAAAAATACGCAGAAGCTCATCAAAATAGACTTATACACCATGTGAATATCGAGGCCATCCAGCTCCTCGATACCACGGACATAGTGAGATGACTGAGAAGGACTAAACCTTACGAGTTAGTGTAGTGTTATAGTGCAGTGAGCAGTGAGTGCTATACTTTAAGACAACAAGAACATAGTGTCATTATTCATTAATATAGAGACAATAAGAAACGTGTCAATGGACACATTCTTACATTTTAATTATTTAGCAATGTAAGTTAGATACAAATTACTTATTAGGCTTAGGGCTAGATTGTAATTATAGTTATGAAGTAACATATTATTACTATGTTACGACATAAACACGAGAAAAAAAAAAAGTGCTTACTTAAAGATTGCACTGTGCACAGTTGCTTATGGCATGTCCTCTCTTATAATACGTCCACGGAGGAAACACTCATGAAAGACTCATGAAAGTTTTATACTATATTTACCTCAAAAACCAAAGCGTGATCAAGCCCAACATTACCACGCTTCGCTTCGCTACTAAAATATAAGTTAAACTTTTCATTAAGAGATTGTGTATGCAGAGTTGGTACACTCGGTAAAGGGTTGTTTATGCCCAGATTGTTATGAAAACGTATTTCAAATGGAAGTTGCTATTTTGCTGAGTATACCTAATGAGGTTTAAGTAAACATTGTTGCCCTTAAAAGTATAAAATTAACTTGGTTGTTTTTTTCATGGTAAAAAAATATTTTTTTACGTGTAATTGTGTTTTTTTTACTAGCAGAGGCGGAAAATGGTATGAAGCGGCACAATAATAATATTTTTATACGCGTAATTTTATTTTATGTAGCGGTACCTACATTTTTTTAAACTTCGCTGTGGATTGTTTCATTGTATTTCGATTCGTTAACATAAATATTAATTATATTTTACCTACAAAATAAAATTTAATGAATCGTTCTCTCTTTTAGCAAAATTAAATGGAATTTTGATGTTACAAATTATCCCCGAGAGATAAAGGCTATTTTTGACCCATTGTGTTCCCGTGGGAATTGGAAAGAGAAAACAAATTCACGCAGGCGCAGCCGCAGTAATCGGCTAGTAAATATCATAACTAATAGCTGATCGCCGCAGCTCCGCCTGCGTGATTTAGTTTACTCGTTCCCGGTTCCCGTGGGAACACATTACCGGGATAAAAAGTAGCCTATGTTACTCAGGGTGAATGTAGCTTTGCAATGGTGAAAGAATTTTTGAAATCGGCACAGTAGTTTTTGAGTTTATTCATTACAAATATACACACAAAAATACAAATCTTTCCTCTTTATAATAGTATAGTAATAGTATACAGGTGAATTTTTGAAAAGGGCTTGGATGGCCAAGTCCTAAACTATAAGAAATAGCGAAAAATGCTCAAAAAAGTCACGAGCCCGATTTTGATGAAACTTAAAACCTCATCATTAGATTTTTTAAAAACCTATAATCCTAGCTGGGAATCGAACCCCTTGATTTAGAAAAAAAATCACACCCTTTATTATTACACCATACGATAGTGTTGCTGTTAAGGATTAAATTCTGGGAAGTAATGATATATGGCTAATTTAAGGAAAATTTAGAATTTTAATAAAATTATTTGGTCTTATTTCGGTAATTTGATATATTGGTTGTTGTATAAATTTTTAACACACTTTTTTTTTGTTTTTAATTTGTTTTATTTCGAGAAAAATAATAATCTGTCTTAAAAATACTATCAACTTTCTCGACCTTAGTGTTTAACACTGCCCTCTATTGGTTACGACGTTAACCACCAGCAACGATGGTAAATCAAATATTATTATTATGATACTACAGCATACTAGTTAGTTCTTAACAGTATTGATGGATGTCGCTGTTACAAGAAAATGTAAGCGACTTCAAAAAAAAGAGAAAGTTTTTAATTCGACTACACCTAAGCTTTTTTGTTTTTAAGTTTGTTACCTTAACAATATCAATCGACTAGGTTAACCGATTTTGAATATAATTTCGATTGAAAGCTACTCTGCCTTTCGAGTGCACACATAGTGGTCCCGTTTTAATTTGGTCCCATACCGACAATTATTTGGTCACATTCCGGTAATTTGAAGTAGGTTTTTGAGTCAATGTCAAAAAAACACCTAGTTTTTTTTATCTAAACTAGTGGTTCTGTGAACAGTAGACCTCGCGTTATTTTCGCATTTTCCCCCATTTTCCCCCCAATCGAAACATCCCGTCGACAAAAGTTGCGCCTTGCAACAAAGAACACTTGTGCCAAATTTCATGAAAATCGGCTGAAAAATGCGGCCTTTAGATCGGAACTGACACACATACCAACAACGCCAAATCGGCCAGTCCTCGAGTTAAAACTGAGACGCTTCGCTCGCTCGGTCAATAATTTGCTGGTTGGTATATTCAGTTTTGAAAACTTTTTGAAACAAAGTTCCTAAACGCGGTTTACGGGTAGTGCTAAGTGCGATTTAGTAGAAATCATCACGTAACGAAATAATTTTGGCGTTTGTATTGAGCCTACTACAAGAAAATTAACACACCAGCGAGTAAATAATAGCGGGCGAGCCAATTTGGTATGTAGCGGAAACTTTTGTGTTTGCCAACCAAAGGCTCGTCTGTGGCTCGGCAGGTGCACCATAAAATGAAATGAAATGATTTATTTATTTGTATAGGCACAGATATAAGAATACTAGTATAGGTCACTAAATGGCTCTTACAAACGTCAGTAAGTACTTACTTAAAATAAAAAATATCATTGCTTCTATATTTACATGTGCTGCCAGATTCGCAAAGCAATAAGTAGAACCGAAAGAAAGAACCTGGCAATAAAACTCACGGTCACTCTTTTTCAATAATTGATACATTTACTGTGGACGAATGTACATTGGTCTCGTGTCAAAATCAATAAGCGTGAAAAGGCAACAAAAAACAAATTTTTGTAGTCACCTAAGTACAAAATATGCTACAATTACGGTATTTTAGGAGGCGCCTACACTACTTGAAGCTAACGTTAGTTTACACAACATGTTCGTAACAAGTACATGCTTAGGTATCATTTGTTTACTTAGGACATGTTAATGTGTGTCAAGTATAAGTGACCATTCATAATTTATTGCTTCTTATATTAAGTACTCTAGTACCTAACTACTTAAAGCTTTGAACTAAGGTAATGCATTCACTCACGCACCGTAAAAGAATACGAATCACCTCCCCATTTCGTCTAGTGGGTGTCCTACGAAGCGACGTAAGGCACGCAGATGGCAGCACTGGTAGAGAAGGAAAAGTTTACACAAAACCCTGAACCATCAAGTTCGTAAAATAACCTTCCTGGTTTTCGTCAGGAAGTAAGGATTTCAAAAGCATAAGTACAAGTACAACTGAAAGTAGTTTCTCTTGAATTGTAACATTATGTGTACTGACCCTTACATGAACATTATTTAGTGAAAGGTATATCCCTGCTCTTTACTTGAGCCTATAAGTCATAATCAAATTTATCAAGACCCATCTCCCCCTTGCATTGGTAAATAGTAGGCACAAAACGCCTATTTTATTATTAAAACTCTGCAATATTAATAAAAATTAAATAAAAAATTTAAAGAACCCCCCACTCACAAAAATAGACATAAAACTTGCGATATCGTGATGTATAAGTTATGACCTTTCATTTGATACCCATCACGGGTATATTTGTGTGCTTCAAGCTGTAATCCTCATATTTGAAATCTCAATGAAAACGAATTTTGACAACGCTAAAAAATAAATAAATAGTCGTACATGTAAAAAAAATAGTCGTACTATAGTTTCGGCGTTACAGCTATAAGTTAATGAGGATTATGGCTTGACCGTCAGCTGTAATCCTCATCTCTGGTGCAAGCAAACGGTAAAGCCTATCGAATTGGTTTAGGTTCCAAAAAATAGTCATGAAATAGTCGTAACGACATGCCAAATCTCAGAAATAGTCCTTCAAAGGTTCCAGAGATATAAAGGTAACCTGATGAGGATTATGGCTTGAACATTTGAAAACTTCAACTTTCTCCGGAACGCCTGCGATTTTCGGTTTAAAGTTTATGCCAAAAAATAGTCGTGAAATAGTCGTATGAACGACTTTGAATTTGAACTGCTTTAATTAAAAAGTTTTCGTTTGCCCTACATTTGTATGGAGTACAGTCGTGTACACAATTGATAACTTCATATGATATTATTGTGAAACATTTATAATTTGTATCCTTATTTATTACAATCGAAAGCTTGCAAATACGTACATAACTTGTATAAATCTCATTACATATATGTTTATATCACAGCAATTAGTTTTGATCACAAATATCACAGTTAGTTCAATATGTGTTGGTGTGGGATTAGTTCATTCAGTTTGTTTCTAGAAAATTTCAATTACTTATATAGAATAAAAGTATAGTACTAACTAAATTAAGTACCTATTAAAGTGTAAACAATCAGAATATCTTGTCATTGTCTTAAAAACTTACTACTACAAAAAAGTTTTAATCATAATAATCACAGTTCTTCCAGCACCAATCGATATTTTAAAATGTAGACAAAAGAGTTGCAAACTTTTATATCAATTGCATTAGAGCTATTAAAAAATCTACTTCTTATGATGAAGTTAAATCAATAATAAAAAATATATTTGGCGTAGCTAATCACAAATATAAGGGTAGTAACCTCAACGGACAGGAAACACATGAGACATATACAAGTTATGTACGTATTTGCAAGCTTTCGATTGTAATAAATAAGGATACAAATTATAATTGTTTCACAATAATATCATATGAAGTTATCAATTTTGTACACGACTGTACTCCATACAAATGTAGGGCAAACAAAAACTTTTTTTTTTCAAATTAAAGCAGCTCAAATTTATAGTCGTTCATACGACTATTTCACGACTATTTTTTGGCATAAACTTTAAACCGAAAATCGCAGGCGTTCCGGAGAAAGTTGAAGTTTTCAAATGTTCAAGCCATAATCCTCATCAGGTTACCTTTATATCTCTGGAACCTTTGAAGGACTATTTCTGAGATTTGGCATGTCGTTACGACTATTTCATGACTATTTTTTGGAACCTAAACCAATTCGATAGGCTTTACCGTTTGCTTGCACCAGAGATGAGGATTACAGCTTGACGGTCAAGCCATAATCCTCATTAACTTATAGCTGTAACGCCGAAACTATAATACGACTATTTTTTTACATGTACGACTATTTATGACTATTTCATGACTATTTTTTAGCGTTGTCAAAATTCGTTTTCATTGAGATTTCAAATATGAGCATTACAGCTTGAAGCACATGTATATTTGAACACATTCAATTTTCCATCACCACTTTCACCCCTCATATCTTTGAAATGGCTTAACCGATGTTTATAAAACATAGCTAAGAACACTCTCCCCTAACCCATCTTTCAAACAAAAGAAACAGAATCAAAATCGGTTCATCCGTTTGGGAGCTACGATGCCACAGACAGACTTACAAACACACACACACACACATACACACACGTCAAACTTATAACACCCCGGGTTTCCGTCGGGGGTTAGATAGACGCCCACTGAAAAGGACCGACTCCATGTCATGTCGTAGTCTGTGCTTGGTAAGCGAACCGGCGAGGACTGAGATACTACGTCCGTCTAATCTTGACTACTTCGGTGGCGTGGTCGGTAGTGCATCGGCTTTCGACTCCGGAGTCTTGGGTTCGATTCCCGGGTCGAATCAAATATTTATGTGATCCACAAATGTTTGTTTCGGAGTTTGGGTGTTTTCTATGTATACTTAATAGTTATGTATGTATTTAGAAATATATAAGTATGTTTATCAGTTGTCATAGCACAAGCTTATAGCTTAGTTTGGGCTAGATGACGTTATGTGAGAATGTCCAAATTAAAAAAAAAAAAAAACTGACTGGAAGTATTACTTTGAAAAACAAACACATTTTTTTACAAAAATCTTAAAATCTTTAAATACTACTTTCAAGTATATTATTTAGGTATCTATTTTTGGCTATATTATAGCAAAAACTGTTGGCTCTTGTTCATTTTCTTGGCTAGAAATAGGTGTGTTTTGTTCGGGGAATTCCTTTAACCTCATCCTCTACAACAAGTAAGCAGATTATACTTACCAAAAAAGTGGCACTTAAGTGGTTCTTTTAATTGCTATTAATAGATTTATTTTTAGTAAGTTCGTTGTACTCATTTTAAAATAGACAATATTTCAAGTACGTACATCGTTAGACGTCTTTAGGATGTTTTTAGTGTATCATGATTTTACTGGCCTCGGGTTCTACCACCCATAAAGCAGTATTATTATAATGTCACCTTCAGTTTTTGTAACATGACGTTCATACAAAGGTAAAAGTCACCTGAAGATTACACCGACGCGGGATAAATCCAATCCCAACGACGCGGGATTTTCATTCCGACCAAACCCCTAAAGAGGCCACACAGCTAGCCAAAGCCCGCCGGGCGCCACTGGAAATACCTTCTGGTGTTAACCAGAGACGCCGCAGCAATGGACATGGGAGCGGCCGGGGTCTCACGGAATTAAAATAAAAGTCTACAGCTAATTAAAGATCACCTTTTTAGGTTCATACTTCTGGTGGGATGAGGTTATTATCAACTATTATCCTATCGTGAAAGTTCACAGGTTAAAAACCACAGGTAAAAATTATGGTCGGTACCTCTCGCCAACACTATCAGCACAGTTCCAGTCTCGAAAGGACGCGACCTTGATAAAATTATAAGTATATTTCTTTTGCAACACCAACATATTCACGGTCAACGACGCAAGAATACTGAATAACAGCTAAAAATATCTTATGAGGAAATATCTAGATATGTTACGTAAAAGTTGAGCCTTGAAGGGCGATCTATCCAATGATGTATTTGTTTTATGTAATTACTAGTAGACGCCCCGACTCTCGTTTGACAAATTATATACACAAAAACCTTCCTCGAGAACCACTCTACCCATTGGTAAAAACCGCATCAAAATCCGTTGCGTAGTTTAAAGATTTAAGCATAAGTAAATAAACATTTACTTATGCTTAAATCTTTAAACTACGGACGGAAGCTACTTTGTTTTATAATATTACAAGCTGTCCCGGCGAACTTCGTACCGCATTCATTTTTCTAATGTTCCGCATAACATTTTTTTCTTCCATAAGATCCTTCTCCTGATAATTACGAACACAACAAAAAAAGAATAAGCGAAATCGGTCCAGCCGTTCACGCGTGATGGCGTGACCAAGGGAAATAGGGATTCATTTTTATATATAGAGATGTAGTTATAGCCGGGTGCCGCTGGAAATGCCTTCTGGTGCATGCCAGAGACGCCCGCTGCAATGGACAAGGGAGCGGCCACGGTCTCGCGGAATAAAAAAAAGACAGAGAAAGGAAAGTTCGGTTTTTAATTTTTTTCTCATTATTCCTAGTATAAAAGGATAGGTACCTACTAGTACGGTCCCACCGTTCTCAGACTCATATTACGGTTATTTCTCTATTTCTCGATTGTTATTTACGTAAAATTCCCAATAATTGCAGTGTAGATTTAATGTACCCTTGACACAGCGGACGTTGGGGTACCAAACAGGGTGTAATTATTTGGCAGACATGATAGTGTACTGTTCCATTTTTTAAGTTCCCGATAGAATCGTTAAGATACATTTGGCACAATGGAATTTCCTTTACTGGGGAAATACCAAATAAAGTATGGTTTTTATTGTCATGACTACACTAATAATGACTCAAAATCACCAGAAATTGACAAGTAATTGTGTTTGATTGTATTTTTTTTTATTAGAACTAGTGCTCAAAGAAGCTCTTGTTGTTATGCGAATGCAAGTGATGAAATATTTACACCAAATATTTTCAAAAACTTAAGCATTTATCATCATATATCTGGCGGTCATTAACCTTAAAACCCATGGCTACCATCACATGGGCAAAAAACATGAATAATGTTCTTTTACTGTATAGGCGCGTACAGTAACTTTTATTAATGTAACTTGGAAAAAAATCAAGAAATAAAAAATCTTGAAATACCCATTCAACAATTCATTGACCAGTTAAGAATAACTGACTTATAACTAAAATAAATTAATGTGTAAGTTGCGGGGAATTCAAACCACAAATCCAGCAAAAAAACACACTTGACCCAACCCGAGAACCGCCCCTCACCTTGGCAGAGGCCACAGATTCTGATTTGGCCGAAGTTTAGTGGCGTCCTGGGGTTTTCGTTCCAAGGACACAATCTTGACGAGCATTAGACCCAGTGCCAATCTGCATAGACAAGAAAAAATATCTTTTGATATCCCTACGTGCAAGCGCATACTGTCGAAAGCTATGCCTTGGCGCAATGGCTGCAACTTCCTTAACGATGTCTAGGTGACCTTAAGCATCGTAATTATGCTTGTCAAAGCGTCCCGATAACGTATTTGCATCTCGCGTCTCTTCAAAATAGTATCAGAACTCTTACTAGCTACGGATGCCAAGGTATTCCGAAGCATCTTTGTGGCTGCTGATGCATACCGAAGCGGTATATGCGTTACTACGACCATTATCATGAAAAATTCTACTTTGCCACCAAACCTCAGCCAATGCCAATAATGAGTGAGAATCCGGGAATGGTCTTTAAAGCTCGTCTTGTGTTACGCAAAGAATATTACGTTTAATTGGATCTAATTATCATAGAAAAAGCTGTGCTGAGTTTAAAAACTACATATGGATATTGTGTAAAATGATTCTACCAATTGATGTTATTCTTGGTTCACTAAACACAAAATACCCGAAGACGACCTGGTTATTGCGCTGAAGAAGAATCCGAGCTGACGATAATTGTTATGATTGACGCGAGTCAGTGGTTGACAGTACAAGGTTTACAAGCTTCAATACTTAACTAATACCTTTGCTAATGGTAACCGCAAATGGATGAAACATCATTACGTACTTAATGAGTACCTAAAATGTTATCGACTTTTTATTTCTCAAAGTAATCGTGCACAGTTAACATTATAATAACGTAATAATGACTACTAGTTATCCCAGCGAACTTTGTATCGCCTAAAATATAATAAAAAAAAATGTATGTTAATTGAAAAACGCGACAGACGGACAGACGGAAAGACAAATTGTCGTATTAAATATATAGATTACTAAACATATTATTATGATCAGTTTCTGCTGTTCGTGTTCTCATAAGCTTGTTCATTGTAAACTTTGCACAGTAAAGAAACTAGCTTACAAAACATTGTCCACAAGATCACGTTTATGCAAACAACAGCGTCCATAAACCTATCTACTTTTAATTAGGAGCCACTTTTTCACACCCAAGAAACACATAAAAGAATCATCAACTCCTAAATAATTTATAATAAATATTTGTTAACAATTGGACAAAAAACTACTAACAACTGAAAATCACACGACAAAAAATATTTTTGATGTAAAACCTAATTTTAGCTTAATTAATTAGGCGTTAATGAGCAAGATAATATTTCAAACAACGATAAATACTTCGTTGATGACTTAATTAACTGTCATAATATAAAAATAATGATATTTTTACGACAGCTGCTGAATTTTAAGTAGGTACAAAGTTCTAAAGAAGAAATTATAATTTTTTTGTTGTAAAGTTTTAACAAGAATCAATCAAAACGGTAAGAATGCAACTAATTGTAGTTCCGGCCTACAGAGCCGGTCAAGTCAGAACAACTTGTATTCAAGGTTCCTTACATTTCAAAAAATATAAAAATCAAAATGATATAAATACCATGATCCAGTTTGATACAATTTTAAGCGTATGCCAACCACATTCCTTTTATGTATCATAGTTAATTAAAAACCTTCAAAGATATTACTTTCTATCCTTAATATTTAGAGTTTATCCTGCTCATTGGTCATACACACAGATCAACACGTTACCGTAGGTTCGAAATTCCGTTGATTTGTGGTCACTTATAATATTTTTTTGGAATATACTGGTAAGCTAATGCGTATTGTGCATTTTTGGACCGTTCTCACCTGTGCACTGTGTTGGGAACATGCTCTGAGAAAATTCCAACCTTTATAACGTGGCGTATGTCTGTCAGTCAAAGGCTCTTGGTATATTTCGTTTCTGTTTACAGAAGAAGTTAGTAATTAACTTTAACTTTTTTTGAGGGTCCTAAATCAAAGTTCGGTCTCGAACAAAACCTGCTCCTGAGAATGCTTGATTTATGAGTGAAAAAATCATGAAAATCGGTTGAGTAGTTGTCGAGAAACAATTGTACATCGAGTTGCATTGGAGTCACCTGATAAGGGGCTCCGCTCGCTAAGCTCGCTTCGCTCAAAAATATAAATAAATATTGTTTAACTGCTTTGGTGGCGTGGTCGGTAGTGCATCGGCTTTCGGCTCCGGAGTCTCGGGTTCGATTCCCGGGTAGAATCAACTATTTGCATGATCCACAAATGTTTGTTTCGGAGTTTGGGTGTTTCCTATGTATATTATGTATGTATTTAGAAATATATAAGTATGTTTATCAGGGGTTCACTACGCCAATTCGAAGTCCGTTATATCTTGTTACACTTTAACTATAACTGATGCTCGACCACTTATTTGTACGAGTCTGCTATGAACAAACAAACATTACACCAGTGGTTCATTTCAACTAAAGTCCGTTACATCTTGTTACACTTTACCTATGACGACTCATTCATTATTATTTTCATCGGTACTCCAATTCTTACCTACCGTGTTTATATGACCAAGTACGTTTCATATGCATGCTACGTTTCACCTAAACACTTTTAATTTTAAGTACGTTTTCTCTTATGCTGGGGCACACTAACGGGAAACGTCAATGCCCATCATCGCGATAAATATTGCCTTAAATTTTAACGCGTTAATTTGAGTGGAAACACTTGAACGATCAACGTGAATGCCCATGAATGGCGATAAAATTGACGTTAATGTTCTTTGAATTTTTTGAATTTAATTTCTCCTTGAATTTAAAGACTTTTTAAATTTGTTTAAATGGGTTCTATAATAATAACCTATTTTCAATTCTAAGTTAGTATATCGTGGCTACACTAACGTCGAACGGCCATCAACGCGATAATTAATGGCATTTCTCGTTAGTATGGCCCCATATAATAAAAAAATCCACCTATCCCAGGAATCCATCAAGAGCTTCCTGGGATCGGTTGATTTTTTCTTTTTATATTTAATATTTAACATGAATATAGCCTTCGTAATGCAAAAAAGTAATAAATATTTTTTCTTTAATTTCATCTTTTAATCACATAATATCCTTCCCTCATAAGTAGCCGCTGTATTTAACACACTTTGTTCCGTCAAAACATATTATAAAACTTCCCCGACATAGTAATGTATCTTCCATAAAGGTAGATTGGAAATTGAAGACGGATGTCCATCTCCTATGCTTACGTTACCTACTTTTACGTGGTCGTAATCGCGGGCAAAAACTAGTAATTTCATAAAATTTAGTTTGCGTCAACTCTTTTTCTATTGCTTTTTACGTGTTTTGATAATACATGCTAAGCAGATTAGGCAAATTATGTTATATGGATGAAATAGGAATGTAAATAGGTATAAAGAACCTTGATCAAATATTACGTAGATAAAACAGTATTCCACCAAATAGTTTTACAGAAAATAACTCTTGAATATAATGACTTTAGTTGAAATGAACCACTGGTGTAATGTTTGTTTGTTTCATAGCAGACTCGTAGAAATAAGTGGTCGAGCATCAGTTATAGTTAAAGTGTAACAAGATATAACGGACTTCGAATTGGCGTAGTAAACCCGTTTATCAGTTGTCTAAATGCCATAGCACAAGCTTATAGCTTAGTTTGGGCTAGATGACGTTGTGTGAGCATGTCCAACAATATTTATTTATTTAATTATTATGGTGATTATGCGAATAATAAAAATACATTGTGTGCGTTTTTTTTTCAATTACCTACTTAACATCGTCAAGTAAGAAATAGTGTTCATTGGATGAAGTGTAATTATGTGAAGGTGCGTGTAGATGTGTTTCAGTTGAAAGTAATTTGTCTTAAATTGAGAACTTAAAGCTCAAACCAACATTATATCCAAGTGCAACTACTGATGATACCTATAACGGCAGATGTTCTATCAACATTAAAAGTTATAAACTGAAAACAATAAGGCTTTTACGCGATTGGGCGTTTCCACATTGCACGATGACGACACACTATTGTGAGTAGCAGCAGTAACTTTAAGATAAGAATGTGAATTATTGTGACGATATCGTGCTATGTGTAAACGACCAATATATTGATACTCTCTATTCCCCGACACTTCGACCCAGTTGCAAGAGCCGTGATTCGTCAGTCATACATATCGATGCTAAGTTTATTGAGCGAAGTGAGCGAAGCTCAATCTTAGGCGACTCATGTATTTCATTTGTCCGCATACTCCTCCTAAACGTCTGAACCGATCTCCTTTAAACTTACCACAGTGATAACGTGTGGCGTGAGGGAGGACAAAAAAAAATGTTTGAACATAAAAAAAAATCCTTGTCGTTGCTGAATTTTTTGCATAAGTACCTAGTTTTTTTTTGCACTTACAATTTAGACGGACGGACGGATATGACGAAAGGGTTACGAGACTTAAACTACGGAACCCCTAACAAGGATACAAACGTTACTTTAAATTAACATTATGAACCTACCAATATCTCTTTGGGTGAAGGTTAACTCATTTCATCATTATTTGATAAATGTTTCTCACAATATTAAAGTATGAAAAATTTGTTATGGCTTTTAATAGGTGTCTTTCTTTGTACAGGTAATTGTATGAGTCGATGTGTGTCACTTAAAACATTTATCATGAGTAACTTTGTTCTATGGAGCAAGTTATAGCAGACATTATAAACTTAAGACTAACGGGTCTTTTACCCGTTTAGACCCGTTAGTCTTAAATTTATAATGTGTACAAAACGCGAAAGTTTAAAGCAGTATTATAGCAGACAGCTTCTAAAGCATAGCGAAGTGACATACACTTTTTATAATAGTATAATAAATAGACAAACAAATATAAGTCTTACCTGAATGTAAGTCGTTACTTTTGACCTTCGATTTTTGTCGCATTTTTAGGGTTCCGTAGTTTAAGTTTCGGAACCCTTATAGTTTCTTCATGTCTGTCCGTCCGTCTGTCCTCAGCTTTCCTATCGCACGGTACGAGCAAGAAATAGAAACTGCATAAATATGTGTATTTACTACGTTAACAAAGTGGTAAACGAAAATTATGAAAAATGTTTTTTTGGGGTAGGTATCTCCCCTATAATAATAATAATAATAATTTGATACATAATAATAATAAGTTTCGGTGACCTCTTTGGGGAAACTGAAGGTTTTGCCTGTGTAATTGCAGATGAAGTTATTAAGACGAACAACTATCGGAAATACATCATGAAGGACGGTACGGTCGACATTTGTCGAGCATGCCACCGTCCTGGTGAATCACTTCGCCATATTATTTCCGGTTGTTCGTATCTTGCTAACAGCGAGTACTTGCATAGGCACAATCAAGTAGCCAGGATCATTCATCAGCAACTTGCCCTTCAATACGGCCTTATTGAGTCCGAGGTACCATATTATAAGTACACACCAATGCCAGTTCTCGAGAATGGTCGTGCGTTGCTCTACTGGGACCGATCAATCATCACGGACAGGACTATTGTTGCCAATAGGCCTGATATCGTGTTGGTTGATCGGACCCAGCTTCGGGCAGTGCTCGTCGATGTCGCCGTCCCGCATGACAAGAATCTCGTGAAGGCAGAAAAGGACAAACTTAGCAAGTACCTTGATCTGTCCTTCGAGATAACCGCCATGTGAGACGTAGACTCGACGATCATTGTGCCGATGGTCGTTTCGGCTAACGGATTAATAGCGAAGAGTCTCGACCAACATCTCAAGAGACTCTCGTTAGATTGTTGGATCAAGAGTCAGATTCAGAAGGCTGTTATCCTCGACACGTACCGTATTGTTAAGAGGTTTCTCAGTCTGTAGCCTCCACCGCCGGTAGTTTGGGTCCTACTCCGCTACTGGTGGGTCACAATCTTTTATATTTTTAAATGTATTTGTGTTTTTTATAAATCTATTTAAAAATGTATAAAATAAGAATGTTAATGAATAAACGAAATAATAAAAATAAAGTCCATTTATTTCCAATCATTAAATAGTAGGTATTACATGCAGATTAAATTCAGTAATTACTATCATAATAAATTTACATTAAACTTCTTAAAATAAAAGTTATTATTAAATATAAATCAAAATATAAAATTATTTTCTCATTCACCGTTGTTACTAACTGCTTCGTTGATCAGATCAGAACCCCTTCTTGGGTCTAGGCCTCCTCTAGCTTATTCCAAGTTTCTTTCCTCGTTCATTTTCTTTAGTATATTTTTCCTTCATAAGCATATGGTTGTTTTTTTTTTTTATATTTTTCTTATTTTTGTTATTTTATGTTACTATTTTGGTACATTACTTGATTTATTTGTGTTTGCTGGAGGGTTACGGTCTCTTTCCCCCACGGGGACCAGTCGGCTTGGGGGAGAATGTTTCTTTTTAATAATAATAATGTTAATACTATTCTATGTTAATACTATTCTTACTAGTATGTTTTCCCTTGTATTTTCTTTTTATTTTTTTTAATTTTTTTTTTACTGTCTTCGGTAGCTAGTTGTTTTTGTTGCTATGATTCGATGATGTTGGGATTGTTGAGACAGAGTTCGAACGATTCCTCATCATATCGAAAGCATTTTTTTTCTTATTCTTCTTATCATTGTTAGTCTTAGCTGAGTTTCTTTTTCTTGTTTTTGTTTTTTTGTCTGTTTAAATTGTGGTGACGTCGACACCACTCTCTTCCTCGTATCTATAACTTTTGGATTCTCTTTTATAATCAGTTTGTCATAATTTATATTTGCTAAATTTCCCTTATTTCTTTCTTCTATTAGTTTGGTTTGTAGGGATTTTCTTATTTCGAGTGTTTCTTTTGAGTAATCTTCAGTTATATACACCTCTTTTAAATTCTTTTTGTTTCTCATGACTTCTTTCTTTTTCCACTCACTTGTTAATGAAAGGAGCGTAGGCCTTGGGCTCTCATTTTTTTTATACCAATTCGATGAATTTTATTTATTTCAAATTCTTCAACAGCTAGGTATGCCTTATTCTTGTAAAAAGCAATTTTTCATATTTTTTAATAAATCCACTGTAGATTTCTCCGTTTCTGCCAACCCATGTATAATTATATTGTTTCTTCTATTTTCTCTCTCTAATCGTTCCATTTTTTTTTCAATATTTTCCACTTTAAGTTTCAACATTTTGTTTTCTTCTAAAACTAGTTTTATTTTTTCATTCATTTTATCAAGTATTGTATTAGTTAATTCAGTTGATTGTTTTTGCATTTCAATTTTTATCTTTTCAAATAGCAGTTGGAATTGCCCTTCCATGTTTTGCGTGTAATGGAATGTATCCGAATTGTGATGTAGAATGTCAATGTCAACTGACAGCACTCAGGGATCTACTGTGACTATGGATGTAGGTAGATAGTGGAAAAATAAAATGTTGCCTAATGTTGCCACCTTGCGGGTAGTTGAGAAAAGAAATCAATGTTATTATATTATATTCTTCCAAAAAATCTTAAAAATCCTGCAAGAAATGCGATGTTTATTATTTAATAGCACTCAGTCTCACTTGGTTGTTGTTTCGATGTGATTTATTTATAAAATTTGTGACCTTTAACAATTTTTTGTGCAATGTTTACTTGGAGCGACGTCACTGTGATGTTTACGCTACGGTTCTATCTCCGGAACAAATATCTCCCCTTTACATAACCAGAATTTCTTTTTTTTTTCTTGCGTCTACCCCGTAGTGTGGTGTATTATTAGAAGAGCGTCCCCCCCACTCCTAAAATCTAAACGGCTCTCTCGAAAAATCAGAAAATATTTGTAATGGTATCTAACCCATGTAATCTGAACCTTCAAGTAAAAAGATAACGGATCCGATAACTTTGTTATTCCATGAGTTATACAGGTTATTATGTGTGAATACGGAATCCTATTCTATGAGTGGCCCGACACGCACTTGGCTGGTTTTTTTTATTCATATCGTTTTCCTCATCTTTTGTTTATTTAGCTTTCCTTGCTTTAGATTAGCTTTAACTAAAAAAATATTTTTTTAATTCAAGACAGTTCTTTATTCAAACTTTTTAGTTTGATAATCCTACTAATATTATAAATGGCAAATTTTGTATATATGGATGTTTGGATGTATGTTAGGATCTTTGTGCATCTTTTTCACGAAAATTACAGAACAGATTTTAATGAAACTCGACAATAATGTAGTTCATTAATTAGAATAACACAAAGAATATAATTCATGAACCCATTGTGTAAATTAGGCAAAATATGATACTAAATATCTCATAAGGTCGAAAAAAATCGACTGTTTGCGAGTCTTTGAAAATTAAATTTGACACTTGCTTTTTTTTAAAGGTACATTAAGTATAAGAAATAACAAAACTCATTTCTTTCGAAACATTATTTTTAAACTGAAGTACGAGTACCATAATACCTAGCATAATACCTCTTTCATAGTCTTGATCTTTTATGAAATAAAGATGTGTGTGTGTGTGTGTTTTTTTAATCGATTTTTCTTTTAATTTTTAAATTTAATTGACTTAATCAGTCGTCGTATGATTGTCTCTATATTAGACCAACTCCTTATACCTATTTCACACATCATTAACTTCTCCATCACAACTGGTCAATTTCCCGCCCTCTGGGGTAGAGCCTTTGTTTGTCCTGTACCTAAGATACTTCATCCTTACCAACCAAACCACTATCGTCCCATTTCTATCCTACTCAATAAACTCGACCGTCTTCTCAATAGTTTCATTCGATTCGTCTACAATCTTCGTAAGTATGACCATGTTTCGGAATTCCGCTCTGAGTTATCCATCTATCTGAGTTATCCGGCTATCCATACGCAAGCGTCGTAGCTTGCGTGCTGTGACTATGCTGTACTCCTTCCTAAATTCTCCCAATGTCCCATCATATTATCTTACTCAATACCTTGAATTTCTTGCCTCCAATCATAACAAAAACTTGCGCTCTTAAAACAATCTTCTTTTACACTGTCCTTCTCACACTTCTAGCCTTGTTCACTCTTCCTTCTACGTACAGTCTATTCTTCTCTGGAATGTGCTTCCGTTGGAAATTAGGATGTCCACCAGCCGCTTTGTTTTCAGGAAGAAGGTATATGAACTATATCGCGACTCATAAACAGAGTCAGTTCTGATCTTGTCTTTCCTATCCTATACTTAATGCAGTCATAGCTCATAGTTGTATTTTATTAGTTTATGTATAGTATATAGACATAATTTGCAGATATTCCTTAGACACTTAATATTTAATTAATAATACGTAGTATATATTATGTAGGTTTATGGACGTGATATATGTATATGTATGTGTATGTATGTATATTTGTGTATGTATGTATATGTTTGTTAGTATTAGCTATGTATGTAGTTCTTTGTTGCAAGGCGCAACTTTAATAGAAGGGATTTTTCGATTGGGGGGAAAATGGGGGAGAAAGGGGGGAAAATTCATTATTCAGCCGATTTTCATGAAATTTGGCACAAGTTTTGTTGCAAGGTGCAACTTTTGTCGAAGGAATTTTTCGATTGGGGGGAAAATGGGGAAGAAATTTGGGAAAATAGCGCGAGGTCTACTGTTCACAGAACCACTAGTATATAATCTGACATCATCCCCTATCCCCCACCTCTTTCCGCTATCCTCTAAACTATACGACCATAGGTACCTGCCTAATATCTCCGTCGGTAGATAACGCCTTCACGTCTAATTCGCAGAACAGATGAATTTGGGTTTAAGCATAGGATTACTAGAAGTACAACCACTAACCTTGCGCAGACGAAGTCGCGGGCGTCCACTAGTAGTAGTAGAGATTCTTGATATCAGGTACAGTAAATATAATAAAATAAGAAGAGGACAGGAAAGGAAGGAAAGGATAGTAGAATACCAAATTTTTCAAATTTCGTATCAAAAATCATAAGCTATTTGAGAACAAAAACCGACCTCATAAACTAAAAGGTATTACTTTTAAAGTAATGGTAAGTATGAAAGCTGCTACACACAGTGCCGGCGGCACTGCCGCCGGCACTGTGTGTAGCTCCCGTTAGTTGTTTTCGACACATCCTACATCGCGCTAGCCATATTTACACATTCATACTTAAAAGCAAATACGTTCTGGCTTCATATTTTGCTGTTCTCTCTGAATCAGTCTTGAGAATGCCTCGTTTAGAGATGAAACATTTGTCGACGTTTTAATGTCTTCTATTATTGTGAAAATAATTAAATTATTTTAAAAAGTTTGAACATCATACTTACCATTACTTTGACATGGATTTTCGCCAGGTAACGCCTGATTCTATCCAGTATTACTTTTAGTTTATGAAGACGGTTTTTATTCTCAAATAGCTTAAAATAAATAACTTAATTACTTAAGATTGAATTTCATACACCTTTTATGCAAACCTTATATCTTTAGTTTTTATAAAATTTTTTTTTTAGTTCCATCTATTGATAAGACTTTAAAATCGGTGCGGAGGATTAAGAAAATACAACTTAGAAGTGTCCATAAAAAGAAATTAACTGTCATACATAAGTCATAAAGTTATAACAAATAAACGATAAAAAAATACTGTGTATTATGAAAAAAATGCCGAACTATAATTGATTTTTACGGGACCAAATGGCAACTATTCTTCACCGAACTCAAAAAGAATCACGTAAATCGGATTACAAATCTCAGCGTAGTCGGTGTACATACATAAAAATAAATATACCGATCGAATTGATAACCTCCTCCTGAAGGCGGTTTAAAATAAAGACAGACACAAGTAAACTTTGTGATAGAAAGCCCAGTACAGATGATTAAGACCTGGAAGTCCTTGGTATAACTCTTAACACCTCGTTTAAGTTTGTCATAAGGCTCGTTATTGGATATTACATAGAGTTACTTGAAACTCTTGAAAGTAACATTCAAATTAATAAGCACTACTACATTTGTAAATGAACTTTTATGTGTTTAAGAGAACGTAAGCGCTAATGGTTTTGGTAATTGTTCACACAGTTATTTCCTAACAATGTTTGGACGTTTAAAGATTTACTTGTGCAACATATTGCATGTATTGTGATCTCTTTGGGTTAGTGTTAGATTCATAGTAATGTTGCCAGATTTCTAGGTACCTCGCTATTTTACGATGATTTTCAGAAACTATTCTACCCTTATTTGTCAAAAGTTCATTAGCTCGGTTCCAAACCTCTTTAATCTATTTTTCTTTTTCCCTTTAGACGTCATATACATACTTTTATTCCTATTATAATAATATGTATTTATCTCTGTTTGTTCAATAGTATTTATGTTTTATTTTATGTAGGTATATCTCTATATTTCTTCATACTCAGTTAATTTCTGTACCTTGACTTTCAAAACTCTCTACATGTTTCTTTTAATCATAAGCTAATAACTATCCACTTTTTATTTCACTTCTGTCTACTTATGTCTATCATAAGGTTGCCTGTAAGAGATCACTCTTGGTGATAAGGCCGCCGTTTGTACATACTAGATTGATAACAAATTTCTGTAAATTGTTTTTATTGTAATGGTGTTTCTATAAAAGTATAATCTAATCTAATATTGTGGTTGTTTAATTGACTGAGGGAGCGAAGCGACCGAAGTCTCCGTTTAACTTGCAGACTGGGGAGAATTTTTTTCGTCTGTACCTCTACATCTCTACATCTGCGGGTTCTGTCAGATCATGTTTGAGGCCATATTTATCAACCGATTTGCATGAAACTTTACACACACACTCCTTGGTTACAATGAATAACATATGAGTGATATTTTTTGGATTGGATGACAAAGTATAAAATAAGTAGGAAGAGTAAGTAATAAAGAAAATTGAAGAAGAAATTTTCTAAATAAAGCCGCTCCCCAAGTCTACGGTTCACAGAACCACTAGTTTTAGAAGTAGGTAGTCATTAAATATGCAAATCAATAAAAATATAAATACAATTGTAAATTACGCTTACACTTAAAATAATGTTCCCGATGGGCTCCAAATGGGACATCGGGGTTTTACAAAGATTATAGAAATCTTAACACAACCTTATCTGTAGGTTAGTGCAATAGTAGGTAGTACTACCAATCTACAGACGAGGAACCATCAAAGTTAGGTGAAAACTTGTAATTATTATGGTTCTGCTATATCTCGGGAAAACAGTAGGTACCTAGTGATTATTGATGAAAAAAAAGTAAAATATAGGTACAATGCACCATACCGAATAAAATAATTGCACAAGTAGTCATAAAACAAAAGATAACCAAGAAGGTCTGTGCCGTTACCGATTGCATACATGAAGGCAATCAATTCACAGTTTAATATCCGTAACATTCATTTATATCGTGTATTTTACGGTTATTTTATGACGGTAGCAACACCTTTAATTTTTTAATAACTCTCGGGTTAGTACAAGGGCATGACCCATAAGTCTGTGGTTAATGTGACATGGATAATTTTGACAACAGATTTAAGGGTGTAACCAAGGATTTTTCACTTTTATCTTTGGGTGTAACCATGTAACACCCATCGAGAGTGAAATGAGAAACAAGGAGCTTGTGCCATTCCAAGTTTAGAAAGAAAGAAGAAGAGAAGAAAGAAAGTAAAAACATTATTACTCCACTTATATAAAATAACAAAAACAACGAAAACAATAACAGCTTGGAAAAAAAAAGAAATTAACAATAAAAATAAATGAAATAATAATAATCAATACATATAATAAAATTGTAAGTGGTCGATGTCTGTACATCGAAGATAAATAGAGAAACTGTTGTAGGGGGGCTTTATGAACGCAATAGTACCTAAAACAATGGTTTTTAGAATTTTTGTCTGTTTGTCTGTTTGTCTGTGTGTCTGTTTGTCTGAATGTTTGAACACGCTAATCTCAGAACCGGCTTAACCGATTTGAATGCGGTTTTTTGTAATGCGTTAAGGTTTATTCAAATTATCATTTAAGGTTTGTTTTATTTCAGTCGGTTCATAAATAAAAAAGTTATGTCGATCTAAAGTACCACGCAGGCGGAGCTGCAACTGCTATACATAATAAATCAGTAACTGGTGATCAAGAAAACTATAACACGCAGACGGAGCTGCAAATGGTCGTCTCTCAGCGTTATGCTGTCTGCATGGTGCAAGGCAGACAGCGCTGGTTTTCAGAGACGGCCTGATGGTAGAAACAAAAACTGAGAGAAAAGAAATACTAAAACAATGGGGTAAGATGTTGAATTTTTGTTTTTTTATAATTGCACTAATTTCGCTAAATAGAAGACATTATAAACGTCGACATATGTTTCACCTACTCACGAGGCATTTTCAAGACTGTCTCAAAGAGAACTACCGTTCTCTTTGAGACAGTCTTGAGAAAAAAACAACAACATCTTACCCCATGGTTTTATCATGGACTTTCGCCAGGTAACGCCTGATTCCATTCAATATTTAAGAAATACTTAAACATCAAAATCGAAAATATATATGGAATAAACAAAAACTAACCGTAACAAAAACAAAAAGATTAAAAAGACCAAATTTAGTGTAACCTATACAAAAACTTTGAAATAAAATTGTAAGCAAGTCCTTTTGTAGATATATCTACTTGTTATCTATACTAATTTTATAAAGCGAAAAGATTTAGTTGTTTGCTTGTACGTTAATTTATTTTCATTGAAGAGGCCCCATAACTCTGAATAGATTTTAAATACTCTTTCACCGATATGTAGCTACATTATCCCTTAGTAAGATAGGCTACTTTTGATCCCAGTAATATGTTCCCACGGGAACCAGAATGGAGAAAACTGTAGGTATCATGCGGGCAGAGCCGCGGTGATCAGCTAGTAGTATTATACAGCTGAAGAGCTTTGTTAGGTTGAATGCGCTAATGGGCGTTTTCACATTGCACGATATCGTGACGATATCACACGCCACGATAATTTACATTCTTGTTATTAGTTACTGCTGCTACTGACGATATCGTGTGTCGTTATCGTGCAATCGTCTCAGGAAACTGGAATTGTGAACCAATTCGAGTTTCCTGAGATTAACGCATTCAATTATTTTTATGTTGCAGTCTAAGTTAAAGAGGATGGCTAATCTGGCGACGCGAACAAGTTCACCGGCACTTCCACTCTTATCGATAATACCTGTGTGGTCCAGTTATAGTTAGTAAGCTCCCCAAAACTAGCTCCTGGATTCAGATGTCATGGGTACTAACCACATAACAGTAGATGAGGTTAGAAAGGAAATAGCTCCTGATTTGTACTACTTACAACGCGTGTCGCTGAGTTTCTCCCACTCACTAACCGTACCCGATATATCAAACTAAAACTAATCATCCCAGGTCAATTTTGACTTAATTTTCGGGCCCTCTTGAATCCGCCACAGGTAATGAAACCACATCTCTTCCCATAAAAATTCCATTCCCAATTTCCATCCCACTTCCCACTTCCAGTGACGGTTGGACATGTTTGGGTTCTTTGAGTAGGTGTCTTGGGGGGGCTATTTATTAGCAACTCACCGTCCTTACAGAAGTAGGCTAGAAGGGCTGCGTATTGTGGGGCTTAACCTCACGCACGCCTTCACTCACCGACGCGGGATAAACCCGACCCCAAAGATGCGGGGTGGCACCCGACCGCCACACAGCAAACACAGGTGGCCAAGGTCATCCGGGCGCCACTGGGAATTCTTTCAGTGCTTACCGAAGGCGCTCAACAATAGACACGCACCTTCGCCACTGGACTGCGTTTGTGTTAATAGACTCCGAAAACTGTAAAAAATTGCTTTCGACGTGCAAATACGATGCTACTTTGCTCTATTTCAAATACGCGGCTTAGCCCCCTGTTCTGTGGTACAATCAAACCACACAGGACAGAACTTTGGATGACTGATGAGCATAAGCTTAGTTTGGGCTATATGATGTTGTGTAAAAAAGTAACTCATTTATTATTTTCCACTGGTTTAATAACCCTAAACCTGTTCGTGTTATGGCTTCATCAAAGGTAATTCCTTTAAATGTTGTTTTCAACAGCCCTAATTTTAATTTCACAATATCTCATCATCTAAACCACAAAATAAGTATGAACAGTGGTGTGCTTAACAAAACCGCGCAATATTTATTTTTTAATTTATTAATTAAATTAAATGTCGTACCTTTATTTATTTTCAAAGTGCCATTCTTCTGTGACACCTTGTCATAATTTTATTGAACGCCAACAGGTTGCATCTTCCTAATTGATTCTTCGTATCTACCTCAAGTTGACTCGTAGATAATGCTATAATGCTGTTTCGAAGTCCGAAGTCCACCTGTACATTTTAATACACTACTCAGCAATTAATTGTTAAATAATAATAAACAATAAAATAAAAAATGTTAGGACAATATTCACACAATGCCATCTACTAGTCTCAAACTAAGCAGAGCTTGTGGTATGAGTACTAGATAAACTGATATAAATACTTGTATACATTTTTTCTGTAAATACATACATATTATACATAGGAAACATCCAGACTGAGCGAGAGCTCAATAATAAAAACAACATCGAAAGATGTATAGGGCTAGCTTCGCGGAAACTAGGAATACTGAATAAGGTAAAGAGATTCTTTACACCGGACCAGAGGTGTCTGCTGTACAAGACGCAGATTAGACCCTGCGTCGAATACTGCTCTCACCTCTGGACGGCTCCGCGAAGTATCTGCTGGACGCTCTCGACGCTATGCAGCGACGGGCTATCCGTATTATAGATTATCCGGAGGTAACGGGAAGCCTTGAGCCGCTAGCTCAGCGCCGAACAATAGATTCCTTGGCCGCATTCTACCGTATTTACCACGGCGAGTGTACTGAAGAACTCTTCAATCTGATACCACCCTCTTCCTTCCGATCCCGAACAACGCGTGCCGGGCAGAGATGCCACTCCCACACAGTGGATAGCATGTTCGCGAGAACCGAGCGTTTTAAACGTTCGTTTTTCTGCCGAACGATAGTGGCCTGGAACGCCCTGCCTGTGCACGTGTTTCCTCCCACATATAATCCTGGGTTCTTTAAGCGGAGCGTGAAGAGGCACATCAGTAGGTCGTCAAGTTGAGGGCCACTCTCTATAGTAGTGTGTGCTGTGAGAGTGGCCCACAACCGCTAGACGTCGTCACGACTTACCACCAGGCGGGCGTCGTCAATTTGGCGAACCCAATATAAAAAAAAAAAAAAAAAAGACGAGACTCCGGCGTCGAAAGCGGATGCACTACCGACGACGCCAGCGAAGCAGTCTAACACTAATTATACATACAGTATTAACTAAATACAGTATGGACACAATACCGGGATAAAAAGTAGCCTATGTTACTCAAGGTTAATGTAGCTTTCAAATGGTGAAAGAATGTTTGAAATCGGCACAGTAGTTTTTGAGTTTATTCATTACAAACAAAAATACAAATCTTTCCTCTTTATAATAGTAGAATAGATAATCTATTTCTATTTAGATTTGCCAGACAAATTATCACTATTATTATCAACCGACTTCCAAAAAAGGAGGAGGTTCTCAATTCAGCTGTATGTCTATTTTTTATGTTTGTTACTGCACAATGTTTGTCTGGAGAGAGGAGGAATTCTACTTGCTAGCTGCATATCTATATATTTAATACGAATAATACATTTAATAACACAAAAATTTAATACATTTAATAATTAATTAAATGTATAGGTAGCAATTTTGATGGATTTATGAAAAATTATAAACTGATTTTTGGATGTCACAAATTAACAAGTCAAACATATAGGGGCGGGGCCCCAAGTGATTAATTCTACGTCCTCGTCGTCCGCCCTGGACCCCAACCTGCTTCCGGTAACGCAGTGGCAGGTTGGGTGACCGAACGTCTTAATCCTTACTTGTGACCATTAAAAGCGATTTTATTATTACGATGAATAATCCTGTAGAGACCCCCGGTCCCGACACTGCCCTTTCCCGGGCGGTGTCGGCCGACGACCTTATGCACGAACAAATGACTCCAATGCCTATCGATTTGGGGGCTCGCACCGCGCTGCCTAGTCGCAGCGCGATGTCGACGCCCCAAGTAACTGATGCTGCTGGGACTGACGATGGGTCAGCTCCCAGCAGTGTGAAGAAGAAGGGCCGCTCTTCTGCGACGAAGAAGAGGACCCTCGAGGAGAAGGGGGGGCCGCCGCGCGACCGTTGCACCAGCTGTTCCTGGTGGGGGTCCCTCCTCTCCAGCGATTCGGAGGAGGAGGTGCCGGTCAAGACGGTGCGTACGCGTCTCGACGCGTACAGAAGGCGGCCGCCAACTCCTCCTCCGTCCTCGGTCCAACTGTCCCAGCGAAGTCGCCGGGAAATCGGTGGGCCGCCCGCGCGGGAGTTGATGAGCGTGTTTGCCCGCATAAACGCGGCCATACGGGGCAACAGGAACGTGGCGGGGAGGAAGAAGATTGTGACTTCACTGGTGGATGAAGCCCAATCTTCCCTCAACAAGCTCCTCGCGCGGAGCGTCACCAAGGAGGAGGCGAGGCTCCGGAAGCAGGTAACGAGCCTGGAGGCGAAGCTCGCTGCTTCCAGGAAGCAGATGGATGACCTGTGGCGGGATGTCGCTGACTTGACCAAGGTGGTCAAGGCGCCTCCCGGTCCCATGCTGCCGCCTCCTCCTCCGATGGCTGGACCAGCGCCGAAGACGGCGCCACCCACGGCGCCCACCACGGCGCCCTCCAAGGCGTCCACCACGGCGCCAACCACGGCGTCCACCAAGGCGCCCACCACGGCGCCCAACACGGCGCCCGGATCGCCGCCACAGCCTGTGCCGACTATGGTACAGGTCCTGACGGCGATCGAGAGGCGCCTCGCGGTCCTGGAGGACCGGGCGTACCGCCCTCCGCTAGCACGTCCCGCGTTCTCATACGCGGCGGCTGTTGGCGGTTCTCCCGCTCCAGGACCAAGTGGCACACCCACTGTCCGCCGCCCCGGTCCACCCCAGTCCGCTCCAGCGTACCGGTTGCCGGCCGAGACCGCGGCCCAGGCGCGGAAGGCGAAGGGGCGCCGCAAAAAGAGCGGCACCCCTGCCGCCTCCTCTTCCTTTAACGCTCCCGCTGCTTCTTTACATCCCTCCGGACGGAAGGGATGGGAGGTAGTGGGGGCCAAGAAGAGGAAGACGAAAGCCGCCAAGAAAGCGACCAAGAAAGTGGCCAAAGCCGCCGCGGCGAAGGCGCCGAAGAGGCCCCGCGCACCTCGCTCCACAGCCGTCGTCCTTACGGTGACGACGGAGGGTGTGGAGAGGGGTGTGGGGTACGCTGATGTCCTGAGGACCGTGAAGTCCTCAGTCAACCTCTCAGCCCTCGATATCCAGGGGGGTCTCCGGTGCAAGACGACACGCACCGGGGCTCGCCTCCTCGAGGTCTCCGGCGCCTCCAGCGGCCCTAAAGCTGACGCCCTAGCAGCGCAGCTTAGGGACGCGCTGGACGCAGAAGCCGTCCGCGTCACGAGACCCACCAAATGCGCTGCATTGCGCATCACGGGTCTGGATGACGCGGCCACGACGGAGGAAGTAATCTCCGCCGTCGTGGAGGCGGGCGGCTGCCCCCGTGACCAGGTGAAGGCTGGAGACATCTCCTTCGGCTCCACTGGTCATGGGATGACAGTCGTCCAGTGCCCCGTCGCGGCGGCACTGAAAGTGACGGACGGACGAAGCCTCCTCGTAGGGGGCTTCCTAGGGCACCTCCTTCATGCCCGGGAAACCAGATGTTTCCGCTGCAGCCGGCCCGGTCACAAGGCAAGTGCCTGTGATGCCCCGCCTCGCTGCTTTAGATGCGAGGCGGAGGGCAAAACTGCGGACCACCGGGTCGGCAGCACAACCTGCGCTGCCTCGAGGCCAAAGCCTCGTCCGTCCGCTGAGAGCGGTGGGGGTGCCGCTAATGCACGGCCAGATGTTTCTCGGCGGGATGCTGATATGGACGTCCATTAATGTCTGACGCCCATATCCGCATCCTGCAAGTGAATTTGAACCGCTGCCGCGCTGCTCAGGATCTTTTGTACCAGAGCATCCGGCAGTGGTCCATAAACTTGGCCGTGGTCGCCGAGCCGTACTACGTCCACCCGGGAAGCCCGGTGGACGAGGACGGCTCGGCCTGTTTTATCTTCGGGGGGTCCGCCGCAGACAACTCGTGCCTTGCTATCATTGCAAGGGGCCGCGGGTGTGTTGCGACGGAATATGATGGGTTGGCAGTCGTGGCCACCTACATCTCGCCGAGACTGGACGAGACTCAGTTTGAGCTATGGCTCACTGAGCTCGACGTCGTCTTCGCTGCGTGCCGTCCTCGCCCTGTCCTGCTCCTGGGAGACTTCAACGCCTGGAGTGAGGCGTGGGGCTCCCGGGAAACCAGGGACAAGGGGAGGCTTCTTGAGGACTGGACCAGAACACGTGGTCTGGAGGTCCTCAACCGGGGAAATGTCGCCACCTTCTGGCGGCGGGGGACCAGCTCGGTCGTGAACGTATCGTTCGCGACCTCTGCCCTCGCCGCCTGTATTACTGGCTGGCACGTGGAGGAGGGTGGGGAGACGCACTCGGACCATCGGTACATCCGATTCGATGTCGTCCCCCCACCTGACCTCCCACAGCCGGTAGAAAATCCCCCGGATCCGCGTTGGGCACTTCACCATCTGGATCGGGAGGCTCTCCTGGAGGCATCCATCGTGCAGGCCTGGATTCCGGCACCATACCGGCCTGCCGATGTGGATGCCGAGGCGGAGTGGTTGGAGATGTCGCAAATCTGTGATGCGGCTATGCCTAGGGTTACACCCAGACCGGCAAGGAAGCAGGTGTACTGGTGGTCGCCGGAGATTGCACAGCTGCGCGCAGCATGCATCTCCGCCCGCCGCCAGTACACCAGGTTTCACCGGAGGCATCGCCGCCCAGACGACGCGGCAACCCAAGAGGCGGAGCTTTATCAGGCTTACAGGGAGTCTAAAGGTAATCTCCAGGAGACAATAAAGCGGGCCAAGACAGCGGCCCGCGAGGAGCTCCTGGAGACCCTGCAGCAGAACCCATGGGGGCGCCCGTACCTACAGGTCAGGGAGAAACTCCGACCTAGGGCGCCCCCACTGACCCAGAGTCTCCAGCCGCAGCAGCTGGAGCGGGTCATGGGCTCCCTGTTTCCGACGAGCGCGGAGGAGCACGTCCCTCCGCGCATGGCTCCGTCTCTGCCCGACGCGGATAGCATCAGTGAAGACGACGTACCCGAAGTCAGGGTGGGGGAGCTAGGTGCGGCAGTACTCCGGCTTAAACGCCGGAAAATCACTGCCCCCGGACCCGACGGCATTCCTGGCCGTGCATGGGTCCTGGCCCTCGAAGAACTCGGGCCTCGACTGATGGGGCTCTTTAGCGCATGCCTCGAAAGGGGCCAGTTTCCCAAGGTGTGGAGGACGGGGAAACTGGTCCTGATTCGTAAGGCGGGGCAGTCGGTGAACACACCATCCGGCTACCGGCCGATCGTGTTGCTCGACGAGGTGTGTAAGCTCTTTGAGCGAATTATCGCGGAACGCCTCGTCGAGCATCTCTCGACGGTGGGGCCAGACCTGGCGGACAACCAGTACGGTTTCCGTCGGGGACGCTCCACCGTGAGTGCGATCATGCGTGTCAAGAGCCTGACGGAGGAAGCAGTCTCGCAGGGCAAGGTGGTGGTGGCGGTGTCTCTTGACATCGCCAACGCGTTCAACACCTTGCCATGGAGCTGCGTTAGGGAGGCGCTCGTGTATCACGAAACGCCTCTCTACCTCCGTCGTATTGTCGGGGCCTATATCTCGGAGAGGGCCATAGCTTTCCCCAGCTGGCTCGGGCCAGCTCGGCGAGATGTGTCGTGCGGTGTTCCGCAGGGTTCGGTCCTGGGGCCACTTCTGTGGAACATCGGCTACGACTGGGTGCTGCGGGGTGCGTTGCCTGAGGGCGTCGGCGTAACGTGCTACGCCGACGATACCCTCGTCACGGCGCGGGGTGCAACGTACCAGGAGGCAGCACTCAAGGTCACGACGGGTGTTGCTCAAGTCGTGGGTCGGATACGGCGGCAGGGACTGGAGGTGGCCTTGCACAAGTCCGAGGTTCTGTGTTTTCACAGACCTCGGAAAGATCCACCTGAAGGTTCCAGCATAAATGTGGGAGGCGTTAGCATCGGCATCAAGCCATCGATGAAGTATCTAGGGATCGTACTTGATAGCCGATGGAACTTCGGACCACATTTCCGAAGTTTGGTCCCCAAGGTGACACAGGCATCGGTCGCGCTTTCGCGACTGATGCCCAACCTTAAGGGACCCAACGCTTCCTGCAGGAGACTGTACCTGACCGGCGGTCCCAACTCCGATAGGATCTCAGGGAGTCATGGAAGGTGCGACTTGAGCAACCCAAGTAGGGTGCCACCATCATCGCGGCGATGAGACCGATCATGGACGATTGGCTGCAGAGGCAGCATGGTGACCTCACGTATCGTGCGACGCAGATCGTTACCGGGCATGGATGCTTCGGTGGCTATCTGTTTCGCATCCATCGTGAGGTCACACCCCGGTGTCAACACTGCGAGGTTTCCGACGACGACACCGCACTCCACACGTTGGTGGAGTGCTCAGCGTGGGCGAGTCAGCGCCGGGACCTCGTAGTGGGTCTGGGCGTGGATACCCTCTCGCTGGAGACCATGCTTCAAGCCATGGTCTCCAGCGGGAGTAGGTGGAACGCGGCCGTGTCCTTCTGCGAGCAAGTCGTGCTCGCGAAGGAGGCGGCCGAGAGGGAGAGGGAGCGTACCCTCCCCACCGAGTTCCGTAGTCAGCGGCGAGGACGCCGCAGACTCATCTACGCCCAAGACCATCGATCTCCATGATCGGGGCCTGAGGACGGCGGGATCGCCACCCGTCGTCCTTACAGAAGCAGGCTAGAAGGGTTGCGTGCTGCGGGGCCTTTGCCCCATAGCACGCAACCAGATTCACTCACTGACGCGGGATAAAACCCTACCCCAACGATGCGGGATTCTCATCCCGACCCAACCCCCGCAGAGACCACAGAGGTTGTCAAAGTCCGCCGGGCACCACTGGAAATACGTTCTGCTTGTAACCAGAGACGCCCGGCAACGGACGTTAGAGCGGCCGCGGCCTTTGTCGCGGAACTAAAAAAAAAAAAAAAAAAAACCATATATAAAAGGTGTGCCAGACGTGGAAAATTCTCTTAGATATAAGATAAATTTACAACTCAATTTAACTAGCCAATATAATAATAAATTCCATGTAATTGACTTTAATTCTGTTTTTAAGAGAACTGTGAATAAATACAATTTGTCAACTTCTGACAGTAAGTTTAATGATAACAAACATATTGTTTATGTAAACAAAGGTAGGTATTTTCTACCAAAGCATTATAAGAGACAAATAGCGAGTTTGCTATTCAATTATTTTTACACTTCAGCCAAGAACTTGGCTGACAAAACTGCTTCTATTGAGCAATGTAGATTTAGTGTTTAGACTTTGGAATCTGTTCCAAGTAATTTAAATTAAGTTCTACGACAACAGAGGCAATATTACCCTTTAGCAGACATAGTCAATTAATTGAATTAAATTTAGTTACAAATATTAATTATGTTAACAAATGCCCTCCAAATCAAACCAAATCAAAAAATGTAAATTATATCAACATAGGGCATCAAAATATTGGTTGTTGTTGTTGGCAAAGAGTTAGAGTTGGAACTGTTAATGAATTCAGATAATATTGATATTTTTTGTATTACAGAACATATGCGTAAGTCGAATGAGCTCATGTTCAATTTCAGTAATCACCGGGTTGGTAGTGCATTCTGCAGGGTGACCACAGTACGGGGGTTATCTTTGATTTTATTAAATAAAAAACTTAAATTTAAAGAACGGAAAGATATTGTGTCTCTTTCTCTAGAGTGTAAAGTCGAACTGTCTTGCGTGGAAATGGAGCAATTCATAGTAGTATGCGTGTATAAACCTGGAACCTCGCCCTTTTGCGAATTTGAGGAACTTATTGACAAAGTTCTATGTAAACTTGGAAAAACTAATAAGTACCTAATAGTTTGTGGTGATTTTAATGTCGATTTACTTGTTAATACGCCTATGATATATATTATATTTTAAATTTATTTAAATCACACAATCTTACAAACTTATTTTTGGAGCCTACTAGATATTGTGCTACAATAGCCACTTGCCTGGATAATATATACAGCGATATGTTGCCAGAAAGTAAAAGTATTATAAAAAAGCTAGATTCAGACCATTGTGGGACCATTTAACCATTAAGGCTGCACACGCGACGGAAGCTTAAAAAATGGAGTAACTTCTCCCGTTTTCCCAACTTTTCCCTTCACTGCTCTGCTCCTATTGATTGTAGCGTGATGAAAAGTATACTATAACCTGCCCAGGAGTATGAAGAATAATTGTACCAAGTTTCGTTAAAATCCGTCGAGTAGTTTTTGTTTCTATAACGAACATACAGACAGACAGACAGACAGACAAAAATTTTACTGAGTGCATTTTTGGCATCAGTATCGATCACTAATCACCCCCTGACCGTTATTTTGAAAATATATTTCATGTACAGAATTTACCTCTCTACAGATTTATTATAAGTATAGACTAGCTGTTGCCCGCAGCTCGGCTTGCGTATAATAGTTTTCATGTAAACACATTACCGGAATATGCACTTTAAAAATATTATAATGCATGGTTTTAGAAAGAAATTATTGCATGTCAGACCACTCAGCACTCACTGAACTGCCTGAAGACTTCTTAGTGATAAGGCCGCCATTTGTACATACTGAAACCTGTATATATTTTTGTACTTATGTTGTATTGGTGTACAATAAAGAATATTCAATCAATCAATTAATCACTCATAGAATCGCTAGTACCTATTTACAATCATCCCATCAGTCTTGTAAGCGTGAATCTTAAGGTTTTTACTTTCACTTATCACTACAAATTATAAAACAAAGTCCTCCGCAGCGGCCGATCCGATCTTCATGCTGCATTCTGCACTGATTTTCATGCTGTTTTAACTAACAGAATTAGTGTTTCTCGGGTAGTTTTAGTAAGTATAGCTGTGCCCGCGACTCCGTCAGCGTGTAACTCCTTGTGTGTTATTAAGTTAATGTATTGGTAATATTATTTAGATCATGTTTACATGAGGTTGAAGTACTTATAGAACGCAAATACTTCAGCGCAAAGCTTCCGGGTAAACTATGTTGAAAGTTGACCCGTCCAGCACGTGAACAAAAAGATTTCTAGAACTGCTAACCCGGGAAAGAGCGACGTACAACTGACCATGCGAGAAACAACTGACACCAAGATCTACTCCAGCAACTCGAAGAGTCTGCCCTTGAGCCTTATTAATTGTCATTGCATAACACACCGATACTGGGAATTGGGTTCTTTTAAATTGGAATGGAAAATTATTTCATATTATGGGAATTCTGGGAATAAAGACGTTTTCTCCTGCACCGCAACCTGTTAAAATTTGAGCCTCAATTATATTTTGTTGTAACTGGGTTACTTTTAGCCGAGTTCCATTGCAAAGTTGTGGTTGCAGAAAGCTCCGAACTGCTAAACTATCGGGAGATACACGTGTTATTGTGAGTCAACCATAAATGATAGCCATATGCTGTCGTGTACATGATTTCTGTTTAGCTTTAACCATTAAGGCTGCACACGCGACGGAAGCTTAAAAAATGGAGTAACTTCTCCCGTTTTCCCAACTTTTCCCTTCACTGCTCTGCTCCTATTGATTGTAGCGTGATGAAAAGTATACTATAACCTGCCCAGGAGTATGAAGAATAATTGTACCAAGTTTCGTTAAAATCCGTCGAGTAGTTTTTGTTTCTATAACGAACATACAGACAGACAGACAAAAATTTTACTGAGTGCATTTTTGGCATCAGTATCGATCACTAATCACCCTGACCGTTATTTTGAAAATATATTTCATGTACAGAATTTACCTCTCTACAGATTTATTATAAGTATAGATGATTTTCTGTACCAGAGCATCCGGCAGTGGTCCATAAACTTGGCCGTGGTCGCCGAGCCGTACTACGTCCACCCGGGAAGCCCGGTGGACGAGGACGGCTCGGCCTGTTGTATCTTTGGGGGGTCCGCCGCAGACAACTCGCGCCTTGCGATCATTGCAAGGGGCCGCGGGTGTGTTGCGGCGGACTATGATGGGTTGGCAGTCGTGGCCACCTACATCTCGCCGAACATTGACGAGTCTCAGTTTGAGCTATGGCTCACTGAGCTCGACGTCGTCTTCGCTGCGTGCCGTCCTCGCCCTGTCCTGCTCCTGGGAGACTTCAACGCCTGGAGTGAGGCGTGGGGCTCCCGGGAAACCAGGGACAAGGGGAGGCTTCTTGAGGACTGGACCAGAACACGTGGTCTGGAGGTCCTCAACCGGGGGAATGTCGCCACCTTTTGGCGGCGGGGGGGGGAATCGATCGTGGACGTAACGTTCGCATCCCCTGACCTCGCCGCCCGTATTACAGGCTGGCGCGTGGAGGAGGGTGAGGAGACGCACTCGGATCATCGGTACATCCGGTTCGATGTCGTCCCCCCACCTGACCTCCCACAGCCGGTGGCAAATCCCCCGGATCCGCGTTGGGCACTTCACCATCTGGATCGGGAGGCTCTCCTGGAGGCATCCATCGTGCAGGCCTGGATTCCAGCGCCGGACCGGCCTGCCGATGTGGATGCCGAGGCGGAGTGGTTCAGGAGAGCCATGTCGCAAATCTGTGATGCGGCGATGCCTAGGGTTACACCCAGACCGGCCAGGAAGCAGGTGTACTGGTGGTCGCCGGAGATTGCAGAGCTGCGCGCAGCATGCATCTCCGCCCGCCGCCGGTACACCAGATTTCGCCGGAGGCGTCGCCGCCCAGACGACGCGGCAGCCCGAGAGGCGGAGCTTTTTCAGGCATACAGGGAGGCTAAAGGTAATCTCCAGGAGACGATAAAGCGCGCCAAGACGGCGGCCCGCGAGGAGCTCCTGGAGACCCTGCAGCAGAACCCATGGGGGCGCCCGTACCTACAGGTCAGGGAGAAACTCCGACCTAGGGCGCCCCCACTGACCCAGAGTCTCCAGCCGCAGCAGCTGGAGCGGGTCATGGGCTCCCTGTTTCCGACGAGCGCGGAGGAGCACGTCCCTCCGCGCATGGCTCCGTCTCTGCCCGACGCGGATAGCACCAGCGAAGACGACGTACCCGAAGTCAGGGTGGGGGAGCTAGGTGCGGCAGTACTCCGGCTTAAACGCCGGAAAATCACTGCCCCCGGACCCGACGGCATTCCTGGCCGTGCATGGGTCCTGGCCCTCGAAGAACTCGGGCCTCGACTGATGGGGCTCTTTAGCGCATGCCTCGAAAGGGGCCAGTTTCCCAAGGTGTGGAGGACGGGGAAACTGGTCCTGATCCGTAAGGCGGGGCGGCCGGTGGACTCACCGTCCGGATACCGGCCGATCGTGTTGCTCGACGAGGTGTGTAAGCTCTTTGAGCGCATTATCGCGGAACGCCTCGTCGAGCATCTCACGAGTGTGGGGCCAGACCCGGCGGATAACCAGTTCGGTTTCCGTCGGGGACGCTCCACCGTGAGCGCGATCATGCGCGTGAAGAGCCTGACGGAGGAAGCAGTCTCGCAGGGCAAGGTGGTGGTGGCGGTGTCTTTTGACATCGCCAACGCGTTCAACACCTTGCCATGGAGCTGCGTTAGGGAGGCGCTCGTGTATCACGAAACGCCTCTCTACCTCCGTCGTATTGTCGGGGCCTATCTCTCGGAGAGGGCCATAGCTTTCCCCACCCAGCTGGCTCGGGCCAGCTCGGCGAGATGTGTCGTGCGGTGTTCCGCAGGGGTCGGTCCTGGGGCCGCTTCTGTGGAACATCGGCTACGACTGGGTGCTGCGGGGTGCGTTGCCTAGGGGTGTCGGCGTAACGTGCTACGCCGACGATACCCTCGTCACGGCGCGGGGTGCAACGTACTAGGAGGCAGCACTCAAGGTCACGACGGGTGTTGCTCGAGTCGTGAGTCGGATACGGCAGCTGGGACTGGAGGTGGCCTTGCACAAGTCCGAGGTTCTGTGTTTTCACAGACCTCGGAACGGTCCACCAGAAGGTTCCAGCATAAATGTGGGAGGCGTTAGCATCGGCATCAAGCCCTCGATGAAGTACCTAGGGATCGTACTTGATAGCCGATGGAACTTCGGACCACATTTCCGAAGTTTGGTCCCCAAGGTGACGCAGGCATCGGTCGCGCTTTCGCGACTGATGCCCAACCTAAAGGGACCCAACGCCTCCTGCAGGAGACTGTACCTGGGGATCGTGCGGAGTATGGCCCTATACGGGGCTCCCGTATGGGCGGATAGGTTGGCGGTCAAGGGGAACGTGACTCTGTTAAACAGACCACTTCGAACCTTGGCCGTCAGTACCATACCGCACGATCTCCGGCGAGGCTGCATGTCTCCTAGCCGGGACCCCTCCGTGGGACCTGGAAGCGAGAGCCCTTGCGTCATTGTTCCAATGGCGCAAGGAGGCGCTGGAGCGGGACCACAGGCCTGCGTCTCGAGAAATCGAGGACCAGCGGTCCCAACTCCGCCAGGATCTCATGGAGTCATGGAGGGTGCGACTTGAGCAACCCAAGGGGGGTGCCATCTTCATCGCGGCGGTGAGACCGATCATGGACGATTGGCTGCAGAGGCAGCATGGTGACCTCACGTACCGTGCGACGCAGATGGTTGCCGGGCATGGATGCTTCGGTAGCTATCTGTTTCGCATGCATCGTGAGGTCACACCCCGGTGTCAACACTGCGAGGTTTCCGACGACGACACCGCACTCCACACGTTGGTGGAGTGCTCAGCGTGGGCGAGTCAGCGCCGGGACCTCGTAGTGGGTCTGGGCGTGGATACCCTCTCGCTGGGGACCATGCTTCAAGCCATGGTATCCAGCGGGAGTAGGTGGAACGCGGCCGTGTCCTTCTGCGAGCAAGTCATGCTCGCGAAGGAGGCGGCCGGGAGGGAGAGGGAGCGCACCCTCCCCGCCAAGTTCCGTAGTCGGCGGCCAGGCCGCCCCAGACTACGCGACTACGCCCAAGACTATCGTCCTCCATGATCGGGGCCTGAGGACGGCGGGATCGCCACCCACCGTCCTTACAGAAGCAGGCTAGAAGGGTTGCGTGCTGCGGGGCCTTTGCCCCATAGCACGCAACCAGATTCACTCACTGACGCGGGATAAAACCCGACCCCAATGACGCGGGATTCTCGTCCCGACCAAACACCCGCAGAGACCACAGGGGTGGTCAAAGTCCGCCGGGCGCCACTGGACATACCCTCTGCTAGTAACCAGGGACGCCCGGCAACGGACGTTAGAGCGGCCGCGGCCTTGGGCCGCGGAATTAAAAAAAAAAAAAAAAAAAAAAGTATAGATGATTTCTTAGATGACAAGGCTGCCTGGTTGTAACACGAATTGCTCCTTTCTAAATAACTCTGTATTAGATTCAAGATGAAATATTTTTGAAAAAAGCCGAACTTAGTTTCTTGAGGGCTCTTCTCAGTCTCGTTGCATTTTGGAACCCTCGGTAGAGTCACACCAACTTTTGACGAATCTAAATAATTTTCTAAAAATTTCAAAGATAATAAACGTTATTTTATTTTTTATTTTCAGACAATTCTAAAAACCAATATTTGGGTACTATTGCGTTCATAAAGCACAACAGTTTCTCTATTATATCTTCGATGTACAGACATCGACCACTTACAATTTTATTATATGTATTGATTGATGTCACACTGACTGCGGCATCGTTTCACGGCATCATCAAGATTTTTTATGTACTCTAAGAACGCCAAATTGACGCCACCCGCCTGATGGTAAGCTGTGGCGACTTCGGGCGATTATGGGCGACCCTCACAGCACACAGTACTATAGAGAGTGTTAGACTAAGCAGTAGTTGCCGTGAGGCGAAACCGCGGTCGGAATGAAATAAATAAATATGGAAAAGTAGGTACAAGAATTTTATCCAATACTAGTTTACTCGTTCCCGGTTCCCGTGGGAACACATTACCGGGATGAAAAGTAGCCTGTTACTCAGGGTGCAGGTAGCTTTCCAATGGTGAAAGAATTTTTGAAATCGGCACAGTAGTTTTTGAGTTTATTCATTACAAAGGCGCGACAACTGCTACGTATAAGTGTGTAACTGAAAAAATCAAATTTTACAGGAGAGCGTTTTAAAGATTTCGATAAGTTCAAATCGCAATTACTACGTAACTTTAGGTACTAGATTTATGAAATTTAGCATAGAGCTTAGAATTAGGGTTACATTTGTTAGGAATTTAAAAAAATTGTAAAATATCTTTTATTTATTGTAGATACATACTTTTACGTTGTTTTGATCTGAACTTTTCATTGAATATGTGGCACATACTCGTACATACTTATACTAGGAATTTGATAAACACAACATATTCGTAACTGTAAACTTACCCAATTTTTACTCGGTTATATAGCGATTTATTCAGCTCGGTATCTGAATATTAATAGTGAGTACCTATTATGATTTATTAGAAAAAATTGCGGATATTATTTTGTTCTAAATCTTATGAGGTCTTAAATGATAAAATGAAACAATGAGAAAAATAATTGAATGTTATATTAAATTCACATGATGGCACGTCCAAAGAATCACAAAAATAAGTGTTTGGAAAAAAAATAGACATACATATTTCTCTAAAAAATCCCACGTTCAAGGAATTACAAAAATAATTAACAAACAAAGTTTTTAGAAAAAAAATATTTAAAAGACGGCACGTAAAATTTGTTAAAAAATTCTAACATCCGTCCAAAGAATTACAAAAATATCTAAAACTCAAAAATAATAAATTTAAAAAGATAAAGAAGTAAGTAATACCAATACTAGTATAGTATTCTTATATCTGCGGTAATACACATTTTCTAAACTTAAACAATCTTTATCAATGGACTTTGTAAAATTGGTATGTAGTTATTGTATAAAATATATAAACAGTTTCTTAAAATGGACTCAAATGCAGGTAAAATATCTTATAAATATTAATTAAATATATATTACTGAGATCAATTTTTAGTAGGGCCTACCTAATAAAAATTGATCTCAGTAAACACAACAAATTTTAAAATTGTACATTTAAATTCTTAAAAATATAATGAGATCAATAGATTTATAATACTCGTAATTATCACAAAAATGTAAGCTGTAATCATATAAAAATTATGTTAGCAGACTTTTTATAGCATACAACTTAGAACTTCTGAACAGTTACAAAAAAGCGGCAAGCTTTATGCATTATTTTTAATATTTAACAATCACAGATTTATAAGAAACATTTATTAGGTATCTAGTAACATAAAAAGCAACAAAAAAAATGTTTTAATCTTCTGTTTCATGATCTACCTCATGATCACTTACATTGCCCTCTACTAAACTTGTAAAAAAATTATGATAGATGGAAGGTATAATATTATTATTGCACAAATATTGCCCCATTGCCCAAAAATAATCAAAAAGTAACTTTCTGTAAGACTCGCAAATATTATTTCTACATTTCAGTTTGCATTTGTCTTTACAAGTCGATCCTATAGATCTTTGTGGCATCAATTTCCCGCTTCTGCTATTGTACGCTTTTCCAAGGTTTTTGTTAGTTTTACGTTTTACATCAAGCCACTAATCCTTATACACGTTACGTAATCTACCTATATCCTTTCTTTTAGCAGTCTGTCTCTTATTTTGTGAAACCCTAATGTCATTATGTTCCAAATGTGGTTCTGTTGTTGATGGTGAACTTTCTCTTGGCAACAAAGCAGCGGGGGTTGCGGGTGATACAGGCAAGTCAGTACAGCCTAGTTGAGAAATTTGTTCGGCAATATATTATGGTGAAAAGCTAGGTGAATTATACCCTGACACCTCATTCCCACAAGTTGAGCTTAATTCAACCACTTGAGGAGATACTATAATTGTCGCCGATAACGTAGGATTATATACAAGGCAATCATTATGCAAAGCTTTTGAACTATCGGAAAACTGGCGCGAAAAACTAAAAGCGTCACCATCATCTTCAGTAGAATTGCATGCAGTTTCATAACTATTACCGCCATCACCTTCAGGAGAAACGCATGCAGTTTCGAGATTCTTACAACCATTATGTTCAGAAGAAACGCATGCAGTTTCGTAGTTATTTTCTTGCAACTGGACTTTGGCAGTATATTTTTCAAGACCATTAGATTCTTCATCGCTACTGGCATCTGTTACAATTTGAGCCATGCGATGGAGGTCCTCTTCCGTGAAGTCCTTAGAAAAAGGTATTAGCGATTCACCTAAAAAAATGGATTATTTTTAATAACAGTAGTACCTTTTTTTTTTTTTTTTTTTTTTTTTAGTTCCGCGACCAAGGCCGCGGCCGCTTTAACGTCCGTTGCCGGGCGTCTCTGGTTACAAGCAGAACGTATTTCCAGTGGCGCCCGGCGGACTTTGACCACCTCTGTGGTCTCTGCGGGGGGTTGGGTCGGGATGAGAATCCCGCGTCGTTGGGGTAGGGTTTTATCCCGCGTCAATGAGTGAATCTGGTTGCGTGCTATGGGGCAAAGGCCCCGCAGCACGCAACCCTTCTAGCCTGCTTCTGTAAGGACGACGGGTGGCGATCCCGCCGTCCTCAGGCCCCGATCATGGAGGTCGATGGTCTTGGGCGTAGATGAGTCTGCGGCGGCCTCGCCGCTGACTAAGGAACTCGGCGGGGAGGGCACGCTCCCTCTCCCTCTCGGCCGCCTCCTTCGCGAGCACGACTTGCTCGCAGAAGGACACGGCCGCGTTCCACCTACTCCCGCTGGAGACCATGGCTTGAAGCATGGTCTCCAGCGAGAGGGTATCCACGCCCAGACCCACTACGAGGTCCCGGCGCTGACTCGCCCACGCTGAGCACTCCACCAACGTGTGGAGTGCGGTGTCGTCGTCGGAAACCTCGCAGTGTTGACACCGGGGTGTGACCTCACGATGGATGCGAAACAGATAGCTACCGAAGCATCCATGCCCGGTAACGATCTGCGTCGCACGATACGTGAGGTCACCATGCTGCCTCTGCAGCCAATCGTCCATGATCGGTCTCACCGCCGCGATGATGGTGGCACCCCACTTGGGTTGCTCAAGTCGCACCCTCCATGACTCCATGAGATCCTGTCGGAGTTGGGACCGCCGGTCCAGGATTTCTCGAGACGCAGGCCTGTGGTCCCGCTCCAGCGCCTCCTTGCGCCATTGGAACAATGACGCAAGGGCTCTCGCTTCCAGGTCCCATGGAGGGGTCCCGGCTAGGAGACATGCAGCCTCTCCGGAGATCGTGCGGTAGCCCCTTATTGTTTTGACGGCCAAGGTCCTCAACGGTCTGTTAAGGAGCGTTGAGTTGTTGGCCGTCAACCGCGCCGCCCATACGGGAGCCCCGTATAGGGCCATACTCCGCACGATCCCCAGGTACAGTCTCCTGCAGGAAGCGTTGGGTCCCTTTAGGTTGGGCATCAGTCGCGAAAGCGCGACCGATGCCTGTGTCACCTTGGGGACCAAACTTCGGAAATGTGGTCCGAAGTTCCATCGGCTATCAAGTACGATCCCTAGATACTTCATCGAGGGTTTGATGCCGATGCTAACGCCTCCCACATTTATGCTGGAACCTTCAGGTGGACCGTTCCGAGGTCTGTGAAAACACAGAACCTCGGACTTGTGCAAGGCCACCTCCAGTCCCAGCCGCCGTATCCGACCCACGACTTGAGCAACACCCGTCGTGACCTTGAGTGCTGCCTCCTGGTACGTTGCACCCCGCGCCGTGACGAGGGTATCGTCGGCGTATAACAGTAGTACCTAAGTTAAAATATGCCTACCTCCATGGGGCACACTAAAAGTTTTGCACTTCTAGCTAATCGCAACTATTTGAATTTCAAATGTTATATTTTTTTAAACGTTGCAACCTTCTTAGTAATAAAAAAAACAATTGGCGGGAAATCATTTGTCAATTGTTTTTTATCACACATCAAAGTTCTACGTATGCAACGAAAATGGAATTAAGTCGAAAAGATTTTAAAGCGATGATTTTTTATGATTTTAAAAGTTCTCTCTCTCCGCAAGACTGTGCCGCTCGTATTTAAAATGCTTTTGGGAGAGAAGCACCTTGTTTGAGCACCGTGAGGCGATGGTTTGCTGAATTTGAGAGAGGTCTAGTTTCTTTACATGACGAATTTCGTGAAGGGCGGCCTTCAAACTGCAGTCAACGAAAATAATGTGGCTACTGTTAAGCGGTTAATTGAAGAAAACCCGCGGATTACCTATGAGACAATTCGAGGACTATTGGATACATGGATAGGTATGAGTCAAGTCCAGAAAATTTTACACGAAGAATTGAAAGTTCGGAAACTTTGTGGTCGTTGGATCCCTCATGAACTGACAGCGGAGCAGAAGCGGGCTCGCGTGGAATGGTGCTCACAGATGCTACTGAACTACGACCACGGACATTCTAATGCTGTTTATGACATTGTCACAGGAGACGAAACGTGAATTTATTGTTTTGAACCCGAAAAGAAACAGCAATCTTGTAAATGGGTGTTTGAAAATGAGAACAAGCCAACAAAAGTGTGGCAGGCGAGAAACGTTGGTAAAATAATGATCGCGTTTTTTTTCTCAGCTATGGGTCCCATCTGTACAATTCCACTTGAAGATCAAAAGAGTGTTAATGCCGAGTGGTATTCTACCATTTGTTTACCCAGGTTGTTAGAAAAAGTTCGCGAAAGACAACCCAAAAGCCGCGTTCTCCTACATCATGACAACGCTTCTTCACACACGGCCAACAAAACAAAGTCATTTTTAGCTTCCGAAAAAGAACAACTCGTCACCCATCCTGCGCATAGCCCCGACCTAGCACCCTGTGATTTCTGTATTTTCCCCAAAATCAAAGATTTCATGAGAGGTTTCACTTTTACCAACTCCGAAGAGGCAGTGATAGCGTTCAATCAGCACGTAGAAAACATGCCTTCAGATCTGTGGTCCTCCTGTTTTAAAAAATGGTTCGATCGCATGAAGAAATGTTTAAAATTTAAAGGAGAGTATTTTGAAAAGCAATAAACATAATATTTTGGTTATTTATATGTATTTATACAAGTTAGTAGTTATTTATATAAGTTACGCAAAACGTATAGTGTGACCTACGTATTCCGTATTCTGTGCTCTTAAGAGGAAAAGAATATAACCATTACCGGGACCATATTGTATATACAATAAAAAATGAATCATTAAGTAATTCAAACTTAAATTCCAAACGTCATAGCCACAATGGCCAATGTAATCCATCTACAGTTTCTGCAATCTGGGAACAAATATTGTCTCATTTTAAACATACTATGTACTTATATAGAATATAATCACGCTTGTATATATCTAATGAGAAATAAATCTTCTCACTAGTTCCATGGGGTTATTCCCATTTGTCACCGCCTTGATTGTCCCCGGCGGTGACAAATGGGAATATTTTTCCCATTTGTCCCCACTAGCGATAAAGGGGTGACAAATGGATATGTCCAAAAAAGAAAAATTCCCATGTGTCCCCAGTGGTGATTATTGCGAAAAAATATATTTAGACGCCCACAATTGCGGCAGTAGGAGAGCTAAACTGAATAGTGACGTTTTTGTTGAATAAATTGAAATTCAATGACGTTATAATATAAATATATATATAATATATATAATTTACAATAATTTTTATTTAAGTATCACAAATGAGTATATTCACAATAATTGACGTTTTATCATATTCTAAACTTACTGGTAATAAAATAATTATGTTACTTATATAGTTATTTTTCACATAATATCTATCACAGATATGTATCACAGATTAATCAACACAAATGAGTATATTAATAATAATTGAGGTTTTATAATATTCTGAACTTACAGGTACTCTGTAGTATAGTTACTTTCTAAACATAGCTATCACAGATTAATCTTTTTATTATAATTCTTATTGTAATTCCGATTGTAAATAAAAGTATTTATTATTAGTATATAATTAGTAGAATGATGTAAATATTTTTAGCATATAATTATGTATATTGTAATTTTTACTGTAAATAAAAATGTTGTTTATTATTTATAATAATTCCTTATTTCTTAAACATTTTCTATCACAGATTAATCAGTCTATATTTACAATAATTCTTATTTATTACTCTCTACTCTTTTTTTTATGTTTTAATTCCTTATTATATAATTCAATAATTCTTTATTGTTTTATATTCTAAGGTTTTATAATATTCTAAACTTAGTCATTAAAAAAATATCTATTACAGATTAAACAGTCTATTATTTACAATAATTACTACCTACGCTTTTTATTCGATTTTATGCATTCTTATTATTATTTTTTTAGAAACTATAAGGCGTTAGTAGCATATAAGTGAGCGAAGAAAGCGGTGCCAATTATGACTCATCCTTATCGTTGAGTTAGCCATGCCCCTTTATTCAGAGCATTCACTTCAGAGAGCATGAACGCATCTCTTACAAAACTTACAAATAAATGCTTCACCAATTCATGCACAACATCCTTTATAATAATATGATACATACAAACGTGTAGCGAGAAAACTACTGGACCGATTTGCTTCAGGTTTGTTTTTAATTATCTGTGACACCCATGGCATGTTGTAAAAAATACAAAACTTACAAAAAATTAATGAAAAAAAAATGATACGGGATTATTCACTAGTAAGTAAGAATAACAAATAATTCATAAATTGTTATTATATCAATATATTATAAAATATAAATAAAAAATTTGCTTTAATCTTTAATCCAGTATGAATACGCATTTACTTTGCAGTTGCACTAATGTATCACAAGTACATGTGCCACATCAGTACATGGTACATGTCTACAGCCCTACAGGTACACCAAGGTAAATATGGTTAATCGAAAATTACTTGTCATTATTAACAAGTACCGAAATTCATGGTAAAATAAAGTTTTTTAAATATTTTTGTAATACTATGTTAATTGATCATAGAAATAAAATGAACCATAACCTCACATTTAATATATTAGTGAAGTTACGGAACCAATTCGAGTCAGTTCATAGATATATACATACGATTTATAAAAATACAATATAACTCCTAAGCAACCAAGCAAAAGTGGGGACAAATGGGAATGGAAATAAATAACTATTCCCATTTGTCACCGCCGGGGACAATCAAGGCGGGGACAAATGGGAATAACTCGTTCCATGGGACAAAATGACAGTGAAACTAGTGAGAGCCCACTTTTTTCCAGCATTGCGAGTCTAACGACGCGGGATTCTCAACCCGATCAAACCCCCAAAGAGACCACACAGGTGGTCAAAGTCCGCCGGGCGCCACTGGAAATACCTTCTGCGTGCGTACCAGAGACGCCCAGCAACGGACGTGAGAGCGGGAGCGGCCTTGGTCCGCGGGATTTAAAAAAAAACATTTCAAGTCTATTGCCGCTATTCACGCACCACTTGCAGGCGAGATTTGATTGGGTCTTTAAGATCTTGGTGAGACCCCTATGTACCTAATTTTTTTTTATTTTCTAGGTAAGTCTTTGAAGATCTACGTCTAAAGTACCACACCTCCATAAGTTATACCTACATAAACCAACTTCATGTTGAAATAAATATCGTAGGTTAGGTAGTTTGTATGGCTGTACATTTAGATAATTATATTCATGCTGAATCTTTATGGGGTAATTACAACACTACATTGTATTTATGTTATGTTCTAAAATAAATCAGAGGCGTAACACGTTATTATCGCTATATCTAGGTAGTTGCCTGAGGTTTTATAATAATATATATTTGAGAATTTCATCCGTAGTGTTTTCATCGCATTAAAAGCGACGATCTCTACCAAGTATAATATAGGTACTTGGTGCAGGTATTATGATCATCTGTTATTAGTGCCTCGTGCAGGTCAGCATGGGCTCTGGAGTTTTTTGTAAGAATCCGTTGAGTTACATAATTTTTTTTGGAAGATAGTTTGGTTTTACTTCGTTATACTTTATGCATGAAATGGAAATTGGAAGACATTGATAATAGGGACATTTTACACCGGGAAATATACGAGTAGTTCTGTGGGAAGAAAGGCACCCCTGTCTTCCTACAGAAGGAAGAATCAACATTTCAGGAGCCAAAACCATCCTGCAATTCTGATAGACGAAAGAAGATTCTGCAAATATATCATGTCTGGTAACCTTGATGATTATGACTGTATTGAATGAATTTCACTGTCTATTTCGGGCGTTTGGACGTGATTTTGTGTAGTTGTTGAAAAGAAAACTTTTTATAATTTAAAAAGGTGTAAAGATTTACTAGTTTACACTTTATAATTATCATAAGGAGGAAATTATACTTTATTTGTATGTTTGTAACCGATCGATTTTAACAAGTTTTTCACTCCCGAAATGCTAACATTATGCCTGAGTTAACATACGTAAGCTATATTTTCAACAGACTTCCAAAAAAATGAGGAACGTTTTTTTATTTTTTTTTGTTTTTTTTTTGTAATGTTTTTTCTCTGGACTGGGTGAACCGATGTTGAATTTTTCTTGTTTATATGATTTTTTTCCCAAGTGGTCTTATTTCAATGTAGTCCCATTCCGACAATTATTTGGTCCCATTTCGGTAATTTGAAGTCGGTTGTTGTGTCAATTTTTGACGTGTATTTTACTTGAAAACTTGACCACCTGTGCGAAATGCTAATATGTAACTAATTTAATTTACCATTATATGGTTTACATGTATGTATCGTTAGATTTGCATGTAAACAATGTGCGATAAATTAAATTTTCGAATCGAGCATAATATATGTAATATTACTTCGTGAAAGGATTTCTTGGTCCCACGTAATAGGGTTAAAATCTCTTATCATCTATAGTGAGTAACAGTGAGTTAAGTGATTCTATGGTAAGTCAATAAATATTACCTTGAAAATTGACTATTAAAATTATCTCAGTTGAAAAAATCAATTGAGGTTATAATGAGTCAATGAACTCCATTTTAAAATTTATTGTAAAAGTAGCTGAACTTGAAACAACTATACAATTGAACGTTATATCCTACTTTTCAAGTTATTCTAAAGGATGTAGGTAGAACCTACCCAATTTAAATTGTTTTATTTTTTTATTGGTAGGTAAGTACTTGTTCTCATTCCTATAATGAGTGTTTCCTGTTTCATACCAATAAAGTTCGGACCATTGGTATGAATCGCGGTGGATGCTTTTTGAAGTTTTTTTGGACTTCCGCATTCGGACCACTGTTTGATTAATAGTTAAAATTTCACTCAATCTATGATTTTTATTAGCTGTTGAGTTAGACTAATCTGTAATCTATAAATCATTTAGTTATTTTTATAAGAGTATTATTAAACCTTAGTCTTTGATTTTATTTATAGTTAAGATATTTTATAAAACTATTGCAACTCAATCTGTGATTTTTTATTAGCTGTAAGTGAATTTGTTAGTTTAATATTGATATTTTATTTTAAATATTTGATATTTACCTATATTTATACTTTTACAAATTATAATGTATTATTAAAATCGTTAAAAAAAACTTAGACTTTCAATAGTTGATTTTTACAACTCATAGTTTCATTAAACCTTTTCTTCCCGAGTAAGTACATAAAATAATAAAATAGTAGTAATGGTCCGAATCTGGAACTCAAAAGCAGTACTTCCGCAGACCAATGGTCCGAATGCGGAAGTACAAACGGGGTGAAAAACGCCCACTTCAAAAAGCGTCAACCGCCATTCATACCATTGGTCTGAACTTTACTGGTATGAAACAGAAAACACCCCTATAACCATAAGCATAAGTAAGCTGATATAAGCTCATCGTAAAAATTTACGCAGTAGCAGAATTCAAGGCATTTCTCATGTGTACATTTTTATGGGTGCTAGTATCCCTCCCTGTCGACGGCCCCAAGGCTCAAGTCATCCACTCCTGCAAGCAATGCACATACTGACGATGAGGTTTTATCAAATCAAATCGAATCAAAAACATTTGTTATATAGGTTATAAAATAACACTTATTAACGTCAACACATAAGAATTTACATTTAATCTCCGATTCACAAAGCAATGGGTGGAGCCAAGAAGAAAAGAACCTGGCAATAAGAAAAAACTTGGCAATATAGAAAATAATCTGGCAAATATATCCTAAAGCCGAAAGTGGTTATAGGCTCGTTTCTTATTACCTGGGACCAACACAATGACTGGCAAAATGTGGGATGTTAAAGGTCTCTGTCAACCCCTTCGGGTATAGAGTGGTTTTAGGTGTTTGTCATATCAAACAGGTTGACATCAGCATGTTCAAACATTATAAATCCTTCCTATATACTTACCTAAATGGATTTGCAAAGATCTGTCTAATAATTACCCAAGTTTAAGTAAACGCTAATAAAGAATTATGCCACGATAATTAATATACCTCATATTTGTGTGATCCGCAAAAGTTTGTTTACTGAAGCTTGGGTATGTAGACATAATTTTTTTTTAGTAGGTATGAACATATTAAGAAATTGTATAAGTATATGCATGTTTATCGAAGTATGATTAGAGAATGAAACCTATGCCCAGCCAGTGGGTATCAAATAGGCGGAGATGATCAGATGATGAATTAATATTAGTATAAACTATATGGTACCTATTAGGTATATATACGTTACCTAATACTTTAGATTGTCGGCACTTACCTAGTCTTGGTGGAGCCTATAACATTATGAACAAATACACTTTGGGCTTGCTGCTAACTTGTACCTAGACTGAAACTGCTGACGGATTCGTATATACGCGGTAGGGTCAGGTTTAATCCCACATCTCTGAGGTCAGAACTTATCCTGAATATGCGTGCTGCTGGACCTCAGCCCTACAACACCCAACCCTTTTAGCCTGCTTCTGTAAGGACGGCGGGGGCCCCGATCATGGATGTCGATTGTCTTGAACGTAGATAAGTCTGCGACACCCGGCCGACTTCGTAACTCAGCGGGGAGGGTACGATTATTCTCCCTCTCAGCCGCCTTCTTCGCGAGCATTACCTGCTGCATAACGCCCAGACCAACAACGAGGTCCTGACGCTGACTCGCCCACGCTGAGAACTTAACCAACGTGTGGAGTGCGGTGTCTTCGCTGGAGGTCTCGTAGTATTGACACTGGGTTGTGACCTCACGATAGATGCGGTGCTGATACCAAAGCATCCATGCACGGTGATGATCTGCGACGCGCGATAGGTGAGGTCACCGTGCCGCCTTGCAGCCTCTCGTCCATGATCGGTCTCACCGCCACGATGGTGCCTTAAAATATTACAACATCAACTTTTACTTAAATTTATATTATACTAGCGGGCGCCTGCGGTTTCACCCACTTGACAAATTAAATACCCAAAAACCTTCCTCGAGAATCACTCTATCCATTGGTAAAAATCGCATCAAATCCGTTGCGTAGTTTTAAAGATAAGATCTTAGCATGCATATGGAACGCAAGTGAATTTGTTTTATACTATGTTATGATATGATGAACACTTAATTTATTTTTTGTTATAGATTTTTGTAAATACCAGTATTATGGTTTGACCCGACAATTTTTATTTATTTTCAAAGATCATAATAATAATAATAACTTTTTTATAAATCTATTTAAAAATGTAATAAATATGTTAAGTATTTGAATAAATTAAATAATAATAAATAAATATATTCGAACATTCTCACACAACGTCATCTAGCCCAAATTAAGCTAATATAAGCTTGTGTTATGGGATCTAGACGACTGATAAACATACTTATATATTTCTAAATACATACATTTATTATACATAGAAAATACCCAAACTCCGAAACAAACATCTGTGGAGCACACAAATCATTTGATTCGACCCGGAATCGAACCTGGGACCTTAGGGACGGCAGTCGCATACTCATACAACTGAGCCGGCAGTCTCATAGTAGTAGTAAAGTAGATATCAAAATTTAAATTCCATATGATACCATTCAGTCATACCAACGTATGAAATTGCTAGTGATAACCCATTAAATTAAGATGACGCCACGTCATTTAACCTTAACTCGGCGTGCCTTACCAATTTGGAAAGAGCACCTACGTCATACCTCAGCGATAACTCCAGTCGTGGTAATAAAACTGTTGAGAAGTTAAAAAAAGTAAAAAATAACTATCTAATCATGTTTTACCTTTCGGAGAAACGATTTACAACATCTTTCGCAGCGTATCTGTTACAAAAATGATTTGAGCATTTGAATTTAACGATTAGTACAATACAGTCGTAGAAGACCTTCGAGTAAGTCGCAATAGTCATTGTTACAATAATTTTAGTACTGCAAATGCTCGACAAATCAGTCAGTGACTTAGTGGACTTTTGTGTGATGATAGTGGCTTTGGAACTGTGATAGTGTACATAGCGATGTTGAAGAACAAATCTGTTGGAATGTTCAATGAAGATGTCCAGTCTAATTACGGTTAGTGTTATGGTAAAGGTAAATAAGACCTAGAAATTACCTTTTTTTTATATTTAGGTCGACAAATTGACACCACCCGCCTGATGGTAAGCTGTGGCGACGTCTATAATGCGAATAGCGCGTCGCTGCATAGCGTCGAGTGCGTCCAGCAAATACTTCGCGGAGCCGTCCCAGAGGTGAGAGCAGTATTCGACGCAGGGTCTAATCTGCGTTTTGTACAGCAGACACCCCTGGTGCGGTGTAAAGAATCGCTTTACCTTGTTCAGTATTCCTAGTTTCCGCGAAGCTAGTCCAATACATCTCTCAATGGATTTTTTGTTATTGAGCTCTCGACGAATGTCTATGCCAAGGATGTCTAGATTGTCCTTCATTGGTAATATTGCATTCTGAAGAGTGGGTAGGGGAAGAAAAGGGGATATTATCGCTGTAAATGCACACGCCTGTGTTTTGTGGGCATTGAACTCGACCAAGTTATCGGCACCCCATTGGGAGATACTGTCGAGGTTACGGTCGAGATCAGCCACGAGTCGTCGTCTCTTCTTCTCAATCTCAGATCACCCCGCCCGTCGGACGAACCGAATAACTCTCGTGCAATGTGCTGTAATCTGCATAGCAATGAATGTTCCCGAGGGATAGCATATCATTGATATACAGAAGAAAGAGAGTTGGTGACAGTACGGACCCGTGCTGTACCCCGGCGTTCACTTGCAAGAAGCGAGAAGCCTGGCCATCGCAGAGGACACTTAGCGCTCGTTTAAAAAGCTGGCAATCCAGCTGCACAGTTGAGAAGGTAGACCATGTCGGAAGCTTGGAAAGGAGCGAAGCATGCCAGAACCTATCGAAAGCTTTGGCGATGTCCAGACTAATAGCCAAGGACTCGCTGTACCTTTCCATAGCCTCACCCCATACATGCGTGACGAATGCCAGGAGGTCACCCGTTGATCGTTTTGGCCTGAAGCCATATTGCCGATCATTGATTATCGAGTCCTCTAGGTATCGCATGAGCTGCTTATTTATAAGGAACTCTAAGGAGACCTTCTATAAGTTGCAATCTTTTTAACACACTTTAAAAAAAGGAGGAGTTCTCAATTCGACTTCTTCCTGAGTTTCTCGCTGGTATCTTCTCAGTAGAACCAACTTACCGAACCAGCGAAACATTCTCAGAGTCAGTGTTCTCTCTGAGACAGTCTTGAGAATGCCTCGTGAGTAGGTGAAACATTATGTCGACGTTTATAATATATTTAGCGAAATCAGTGCAATTATATAAAAAATTCAACATCTTACCCCATTGTTTTATTCTCAGAGTCATTTTCAAATGGTTTAGTCATGTATTTAATTTAGTTTTTTTTGACATTGCTTGACATTTAATTGTAAAATAATGCACTTTATTGGCCTAAACCGAATAAACGAAATTGGTTCTTTGTTTCGACTGGGTGAATTGATTTTTAATTGAAAGTTTCTGTTTTCCATGTGGCCTCATTTCATTTTCAATTTGGTCCCATTCCAGCAATTATTTGGTCCCATTGCGGTAATTTGAAGTTGTTTTATTTTGCCAAAGATATTTTAGCTGATAGTCCTATACCGGGTGGCCTGGATACTCACTCAGTAGTATATAACCCCTGGGCGCCAGCAAACAAAAACTTTGTGCCTTGACGGCGGAAAATAGAAATTTACTTTTCTTTACATAGTCATTATAACAAAACATTAATTTCACATTATCTTGTTGCTAAGTATCCGAAAGAATTTCAAATTAAATTAATTGTTTTCGAATAGGTTTCTGATAGAAAATTCTATTTAAATTATATTAAGTTTATTGCAGTGTGATAAGCGTTCTACTAGGTTGTAACTTACCTCTATTACTACTGTTCAAATGTGATATCATCTCTGGTAACCCCGGTTGGGTTTTATATAGCAGTTATGCGCACCGTATGTGTTTATTATATGACTGCGTGCGCAGCTTCATAACATTTCGTTTCGTGCTAGACGCGCGCTTGCTCGCTCGCGCTGGTTGAACTATTCTGATTTTGAAAATTATTTAATGAAATAAAAATAATTTCGAAAAAATCCGAAGGACTAAATTACTGAATATAACTTAAATTATACGTGTTTTGAAATTTTATGTGTTCAAGTGTACCTAATTGTAAATAATATATAAATTAAAGGTGTTAATATCTGTTTGAGTGGTTTGGACAATTTGTTTTGGAATTGGCAAACATCAAAATGAACGGTGAGTATTTTTGTATTTTTTTTGGAAAAATTCTGAACCACAACACATTATTGTACGTAGGTATAAATAGTTATGAATTATTATAAAAGCGTGTGATTTCGTGTAAACTAAAAGTTTTTATTGTCTTTTATAATATAATTATTCTCTGTAGTAATTTTTGAGATATTAATTAATGGCAATTAATTTAATAATTAACAATCTCATTTTGTTTTATTTAAATTTTATTTACATTTTATTACCATTAGATCTGCTATGACGTCAAATATTATACAACAACTGACTTCAAATTACCGAAATGGGACCAAATAATTGTCGGAATGGGACCAAATTGAAATGGGCTACTTAAGAAGTAGGAACTTTCAATTCAATTCATTTATTAATTCAGACAATTATGAAAGTCCATAAGAATAATAAAATTAAATAATGCATAAAATCCAATAAAAATATACGAAAAATTAATAAGGCGATGATCCATTCACCGAGTCCCGTGCAACACGTGCTGCTCCATCCAACCTACCAGCAAACACCCTCAGCATGCAGTTGGGGCTCCCCCAGGACCTGTGCAGGGACGCCACTTTTTTGCGCATAAGTGCATAGAAATCGTCTGTTCTTGTAGCAGCAAACATTTCTGATGCACTACAAAAGCGGGGAAGCCCCACCAGCACCCTGAAGATTCATTTCTTTCATTTAAATAATTTAAAAATTGGTTTGCCCAGTCTAGAAATAGGTCTAGAAATAGGTAAAAAACTAGGTAAAAAACTAGGTAACAAACTAGGTAACAAACTAGGTTACAAACAAGGTAGGTAACAAACTTAAAAAAAACTTGTGCGGTCGGCGGAACCCCGTCGGGAACAAAGTTCTTTACGCAACTGTAACGCAACCCAGCCTGGGTTTGGGTTACTTTACGTTTTACCAACGAAACCGACGCTAAATTTAAAAAAAAGCGGACCATATTTTGGCTTCTGCGGACTACCCGGTCGGAAACCACTGATAAGCGTAACGTGACGATTTCTACTGAATCGCACTACCCGTAAGCCGCGTTAGAGAACTACAGTCGAATTAAGAACCTCCTCCTTTTCTGGAATATAATAGTCCGAGACGCCCAGGACTTTAATTGGCTGTGCCTTAGCGGCTGGCACGTAAGATTTTGATGCCTTTGAATAACATTTCATCGCATTCAAAATTACTATATACGAGTAGCTGCTACTTTTTATTAAATACATTCGGCCATTTTGGACATAATCCCTTATATGTGTGCCCGGAGACGGCAATAGGCTTGCCCCCTTGTACGTACCCCTTCGAGGATATAGGCGTGGTATGTGTGTGTACTTTTCTGGAAGTCGGTGGAAAATATTGAGTTAGGTCCCAAGTATTTCACTGCAAAGATGTATCCCACCGATAAGTTTAAAATCTGCTTGTACGTCTTTTCATTTAAATAGCTAAGTGTTAACACCATGTTGTTCTCGTGTTACGCAACTTTCACTTAAAAGGTAAAGGTGCTTACCAAATTTGACACCGGTTCTTTATTTACACAGTTTAATGCATCTCTTGGAGGACTAAAGATGACCTTCGGTTGTTACACAACAATAGATTCATAATTATGGTTGCCTTAAAAGTACAATATTCATCATAAGAATTTTTTGAGATAAGTACTAAAATTCTAGATATTAATTGTACTTATTGTCACCGTCACGTAACGCATTTTTTGTTCATAAATATATGCTTCCGATGCGGCCAGTGCGGATAGTGGACGCAGCGCTGTGTAAAAACATACAAAGCAAACTAAAATCCGTTGCGTGCCGTGCGTGAGGTGCGTCCGGCGCGGGCCAATGGATGCCCACCTTTAGCCGTCGGTCCCGGTTGTCATACAAACATCTATGGCAGTCGACAAAAATCCGACCGGTTAACTACAGATCTTCAATATCGCCCATGGGCTGTGGAGGTCAGATGGCAATCGCTTCCCGGAAAATATCGAAGTTCAGCTGAATCGCAGTTAGACTGGAAATCCAACCCTAACTGCGTTTAAAAAGTGGTGGATGATTATTTTAAAAATGTTGTTAAAAGTCGCTTACTAAGAAAGGGTAATTAGATACACCACGAGTGTTTATTTAGATGATACAGAAACATGGAAATTAACTATTTAAAGTTAAAGTAATTGGGATCAACCTAAGCCTGATTGAGCTAAATAATTGCTATGGTCTAACATTTTTTTTATAAGTAGGTAGGCACTCGTAAGTATCTAGTAGCTATTTGGTCCTTAACAATTTTGTGCAATTACATTATTGGCGATTGAAAAAGCGTGGCCTTGAAAATTCTTGCCAGATTGTTTCTCACAGGCTCTACCTGTTGCTATGCGAATCTGGCATTAAATGTTTATGTAGAAGCTTTCACAGTGAATTTAAAAATAATTTGATCTAAATTAATGAATATTTCAGCAGTGTTATTTATAAGCTTGGCAATATTTATGTAGAGCTAAGGTTTAAGGTACCGACCTTAACCTTTAGCTTAACTGTTAACTACTTACTTGCATTTTTTGTATAGATTCTGTATGTATTTAGTACTCTCCTTGAAAGAGTTATATCGCTGAAATATTCCCAAGATGATATTTGTTATTTAAAAAAAATAAACAATTTTTTTCCGATATTCACCGTCTGTCAAGGTCCCCAGCTTCCATAACTATTTACAGGTAGTTCGTGCAGTACTAACAGTGTGCGTGAAGATAATTATTTAGAACCATTAACCTGAGTTCAAATAAACAACTAACTATTAGTTATTCTGTGTCATTGAGATATTACTAGCTTAGTTAATCTGTGTTCTGTTTCAACGGCCTTGAATTGGTTGATTGATCTTGGTGTCAACAGATTTATTGAACAATCTTGTTTATATAAGAAATAACTCAGAAAGACGTTAAATTACACGATTACCCGTTATGAAAGACGAAAGAGAACATTTGTTTTTTTATCAACTGAAACGGTTATTTTTATAGTAGGTAAACAAAAGGTTTTATTCTCTGTGGTAGAGACTTACGGCCGGTTTCTGAATTGAGAATTTGAAGTTAAGTATCCGTTGAGCCAATGATTTTAAATACAATGGATTTCGGATCATCGCTCAAAAGTGTCCGAACTAAAAGAGAAACAAAACGCTAAAAGAGAAACAATCGCGCGCCAGTCTTGATTTTGACAACTGAACGACAACACGTTGCACAATAAATTATATATATTGTAATTATATTATATATTGTAATTATATATATTATATATTGTAGTTATATATATTATAAATTGTAATTACTTGTTTATGTTAGACGAAATAAGCTGAAAAACTAATTAACGACTGACAAAGATTTTTTTTTTCGAGTCAGTTTCATAATAAGTAACTGTAGTGTATGAATAACAAAAAGGGAATTAATGAATTTAACTAATTATAATATTATAAATGCCAAACTTCTTGCGGGTGTCAAAGTTCTTCCGCTTTCATTACTATTTTCATAACGCTATGTCGCTACGTCTACTACAAGATAGCCGTGTTTCAAGTGACTGAATTAGTTGCTAAAACTGCGCATCATTAATTTATTTTTATCTTATGGTTAATTTTTGGGATACGAAATTATTGGCTACTAGCTGATCACCGTGACTCCGCCCGCGAGATATAGTTATCTCGGCCCCGATTCCCGTGGGAATACATTACCGAGAATCCAAATAAAAAGAAAATAACAGTACATACACGAAATAAAATGACATGTGTAATTATATTTATGACAAAACAATGATACCCTGTGAAAATTAAAAACATTTTTGGGCTTATCTCCTCCATTCAATCAAGGGATTCTTGTACAAGTTTCATAAAGATCGGACCTCTTTTTGTTATGTCCATAAAATGAGCCGAACAAACAAGATTGTTATTTTTTGGATCAAAATATTCTTCTCGCTGTGCTAGGGCAATAATATTTTTCCATTGTGCACAGTGTACTGGATCCCGAGGAAAACTGAAATAGATAATGTTGGTTCATATAACGAAAAAAAAATCATAAAGAGCCAAGGCGTCTCCACTATAATCTTTGTTCCAAATAGTTTTATCGCTATCGGTAATCCGAATAAATCTGAATGGTCATTTTGTTAGTACATTATTCAGTGAAAATGAAATGGTCTCTTTCTTTTTACTGAGCTTGGGATGAGTTCGAAAGAGACAGATAGGTACTTCGGTATTGGACTGGATTGCAATATTTACTTTTGTCTTTTAATTTATTATCGACGAAATACTGTATTTTAAGTGAAATAATAAATTGCAAATAATAAAACAAAAGCTTATTTACTGAAAATATGATACACCGTCTTCAATTTGCTTTTTTTTCGTAGTTTTTACACGTTTTTACAATACAGTACGGCATTGTGCAACGTGTTGTCGTTCAGTTGTCAAAATCAAGACTGGCGCGCGATTGTTTCTCTTTTAGCGTTTTGTTTCTCTTTTAGTTCGGACACTTTTGAGCGATGATCCGAAATCCATTGTATTTAAAATCATTGTATTATAAGGTCTTTGCGTTGAGCACGTCAAATATCAAAATTTGTTCCTGAATTTTGACATACTTGATAGGTATACATATATATAGACAGACAGTTTTTTTATATTGCCTTCACTAAAAGATAAGTATTTTTGTATCATCATCCACTGAACCTTTTCCCAACCGAGTGTATGGTATGGTTTCCAGTTTAACTGCGGTGCGGCTGAACTTCCATATTTTCCGTGTAGTGACTCCAAGCTGACCACCACAAGTTCTGTAGTTTTTCCAGTCAAATTTTGTTTTAACGCTCCAAATACCCGTAAACGAGTGCCATGAAAGATGTTCGCATGGCAACCGAGACCGACGGCGGCTTAACGGGCTCTCGGCGGCACGGAAAAGTCTCAATGTCTTAAAAAGTGGTCACGGATTGATGTTGCACCTTTGCAATGTATCTTCATCAGTATTAAGTTATACTAATATCTCTACCTAGATCTACTGAACCAATTTTGAAAATTCTTTCACATATTAATATCTCTAAAAGTTCCTTAAAGCACATAGGCAATTTATTAGGCTTTTTATCCCGTTAATGTGTTCTCGTTGGAATTGGAAACGAGTAAATTATACACGCGGGCAAAACCGTACGCATTAGGCAGTTAAAAGTATAATATAATAATGGTTGCAATGATTGCCTCCACACAAACTTTATCTTTCGTGATGTACGCTATTAAGTAGTTGAAATTGTTTAATGAGTTAGCACATACATTTTAGCGCTTCTTCGGCCTTCACGCAAACGAACAGAGTTCAAGTTTAAATGCCTACGTATATTTTATTGCACTATTGACACCGTTAATTGACAAACAGTTGGTTTTTCTTATTTAAATACCTACCTACTCGTCCTTTTTGGAATTCCGTAATTACATTAATCGTCGTCTTTACTAAAATAAAACAACAGAACTCGTATGTCTGTATTTATGTATGCTAATCTGCGAAGTTACTTAATTGATTTTGACTGCTTCGGTGGCATGGTCGGTAGTGTATCCGCTTTCGACACTGGAGTCTCGGGTTCGATTCCCGGTCGGGACAAACTTTGTGTGATGACACATACGTTTGTACCGAAGTCTGGATGTTTCCTATGTATAATATGTATGTATTTACAAAAAAAAATGTATATAAGTATTTATATCAGTTTATCTAGTACTCATATCACAAGCTTTGCTTAGTTTGAGACTAGATGGCGTTGTGTGGATTGTCCTAACATATTTATTATATTTATTTATTTATTTATTTTCTTGCCATTTTTACAAAATTCATGAAGTAATCTTAACTTTGGCAAAGACTAATCTGTTCGACATAGGCAAAGTTGCAAGCATCATTTTTTGTATAATAATATTAGTAGAGAGAGATGCAAAGTGATAGGTTAAGGAACCCATTGCAACATGGATTTCCTCTCTGTCAGTTGTCAGTGGTCTAGTATATATTCTGGTAGTCTTCAATCCCAGCTCTTATTTAGTTAAATGTCGTTACTTTTTTAATGTTCAACTTACCAACTAACAAAAAACTTAACCAACAATTTTATTATTTTTTTAACTTCAAAAATAAATGTGCGCTTAATTCATTGGAATTTTTTTTTGTTCGTACTCGTATAAATAGATTATTACTCATAAAATTTGGAGGTTAACAAGTGTCGACTAATTTAAGACATGGTCGTGTGTTTTCTTTCGTTGTTTAGTCGCGTGCACTCCACCGAAGTGATAGTTAGTTGTATTTTTTTCTCTTAGCTAATTTTGTCAGGTACAATATGAGAAAATTTGCTTGTAAAAATGTATGTGGGGGACAATCTTCTGAACTTTTTAACCGAATCATTCACTGATAAATTTAAGATAAAGAACCTATGTACTTAGATTGCTTATTATCCTGGTACCGTTTTCAAGGGACATTTGCTGATCTAAACTATACAATAGGTGTCGGCTTGTATTATTTTTGTGGTGTTGAGCTTACCGTGTCATTCACTGAAGATAATGAACGTGATTCAGAGTATAAAAACTAATAAGTTCAATTTGATATAATAATATGACCGGAGTAAAACGTCATAGAATTTAAGGGAATACCTGTTACAATTTACGTCATATAGTTTTGCTATACAGCAATTGAAGCGCTTAAAATTTATTTTCTCTCGCTTGCAAACAGAATCACACACACACACACACACATAATGATCACGTCTGTTTCTCAGAATGAAGTTACCCTGTTTCTTTGATGTGTTAAGGGTGAACCACTTTTGAAGAATTACATGGTTATGTGTATAACCATGGGACAGATGCATTCAAACTATAAGATTTGAAACTTTAAAACTTAAAGGGTTAATATCATTTGAGTTCTAGTTCTTGGCTATTCATTACAAACATACAACGATGGTACCAACTTTTCCTTTATGGTAAGTATCTATAATATCTATTACAGATTGAACATACTAGAACTTGAAGGAATGTTACCTTCCTATATATAAGTAACGCATACCATTAGACCTGTTCTAACATCTTGCTATTATCAGATGATTACGCCATTAATGTAAAACTCAATCTATTAAAATACCACAACTCATTGTTATAAATAACAGTTTAATATTCAATAACATTACATAGATAAATACGAGTAATATGAAGATGTGCTGATTTTTCTAGAAATTCAATGTGTTACTTAACATTATTTATGTGTTCAATCTGTGGGCCATCCCGAGAAACGAACCTAAGACCATCATGATTGGTCGATACCTCGTAACCTTAGATAATCTTGACACATAGATTACTTATCTAAGCTATACTTTACTGATGTTCACGTAATAAGAAAGCTGGGCGAGAGTTGGAGGGGTGTGTTTGCGCATCGGTAGTCTCGCTCTTACTCGCTGTTACCGCCATATAGATCGATAAATCGTCTACTGCGTAGCTTGAAGTTCAGTCTTTTTATGTGACGCGACGTATACCTACATTCAACGAAATTTACAAATGATGCGTATACTCGAATAAGGTGCACATCCGTAGATCTAGAACATTTCAAAACTTTAACGTCACCGAAATAAAAATACATTTTCTTTGTGTTTTTCTCGAGATGTTTGCAATAAAAAATATGAGATTGAACGAACATACAAATCCAACTTAGTTGGTGGAGTTTTTTGCTGTTGGCTGTGACCTGCGTCACTGCGGGATTCCGCTCAACTGGTCGTCTGACTTAGAGTAAACAGAGTCAAATAGGATCTTGCATTATAATATTTGCCAATCAACTTTTAAACCAGTTAAGGTTCATCCTATCCTTGTTGATCTTATATGTATCAATGATTGTTAAAAACACCAGTTCTTTTCAACACTAAAGAACCTTATGATATTTTAAAGTTTGTGTGTCATAAGCGGTTCATTAAATTTCACAAGGGCCCAAGTAGACCTCATCTGCAAGTCGTGTCCTGACGATCAGCGTCCAGCGTATGTTCATTCACGCCCGCCTTATGTATCTGTTTCGTCAATCTTCTTTCATCCATCCTTTCTACGTGCCCAAACCATCTAAGCATCCCTTTTTCTATCTTACTCACTACATCATCTGACACACCGCAACGTCATACTTCTCAAACTTCTCATTTCCACTGCATTTATTTTACTTTCATGCTTCTTCTGACAAACCCAACATTCAGTGCCATACCTAAGTGTAGGGACCAGTACTCCCCTATGAACAGCCAGCCTAGCCCTCCTAGAAATCTTCAGACTGTTCATAAAGTTCACGGGAACTGGGAACGAAAAAGCTATAATCACGCGGGCGGAGCCCCGACGATCAGCTAGTTATATATAGTACGTGGGCCGTTTTAGTGGGAATGTATTTGATTACCAGCAAGCAAATTTTTCCTTGGTAGCTTTATTTTACCGAATCGCCCACCTATATCTATGATACACATATTCTTACATTACTATACAGTATACTGTTTAACCCTCGTACTCCCCAATATCTCAAAGAACGGTTCCGGTTTCTACATGACACACATTCAAGGTCTCTAAGGTCGTCAGCAAATCTGACACTGGAAGTGCCAGCACACTCATCTAATTTCGCGGACAAATCCTTCACGGTTCAGGCGGTTCGCCTGTGGAATGCTTTGCCGCTTCAGATCGTCTTTCAAAACTAAGTTAAAAGATTACTACCTATCTACAATTCATATGTAGTCTATAAATACGTTTATGTATGTTATGTATGGTATATCTGTGTATTTTTACTTATATGAATTATGTGTATGGTCTATCTGTATGTATGTATAATTGTATCAGTACTTTTATTATTTTCTTTTTGATTCATTATTAATAAACATTAACTATATTAGTTTATTTTCTGATTATATTTAGTCTTATTTTAGTCTCTCTACCTCCGCCGTATTGCCAGAAGGAAAAATTAGCTTGCTGGTAATCAAATAATTTCCTAGTACTACGGCGCCCGTACTAATAGTGTTTCGAAAACAACTCGCCTTAAAACTTAACTTAACATTAAAAATTTCACGTGCATTATCAGTCAGCGCGTGATCGTAGCTGTGTTCGAAACGTCGGGCAACAGAAAAGTAAGAGATGTTTTTCCAATCACGCGTTCGCGTTAATTCCCGTATGCTCGATGATGAAAACCTTTAAAATACTTTTGGAACTCAAAAAAGTATTATCAGGAATCAAAACATTTATTTACTTAGATCACAAAGAACGCTTTAAAATTAAACGCTAGTTAACATAAATACATTTAGGTACTTATTAAAAAGCGTCTAGTGTAATTATTGAATCATAAGATTTTCCACTCCATAATATGAATAACATAATAAGAATACCGTACCATAATTATTTTAATTGTTATTGTCATATTCTTAGGTGCCTAGATTGTTAGACATACCACAAACGTGTAAACTTTAACCGACACACATACATACAAATCACGCTTATATCTCCGAGGAGGCTAGGCAGAGGTGAATTTAATTGCACACTCATATTATTTTTATTTAACAAATTGTAAACTCTCCTTCGCTAATAATTAATAATTATTTGTGTGCTAACCAAAGGCGCCCGACAATGGACGTAAGATTGACCACGGCCCTTAGGCCGCGGAATTTAAATAAAATAAAGTACTCTCCGTCTACCTTTCAACCAAAAGAGTGTGTATTTTGTTATTAGGTATATCCATATTACATTAATTGTAATAGGCGATTAAAACTTATTTATATATATTTGATAATTCTAAAAATGCGTGTTTCTTCTGGGCATATCTGTCTAACATATCAATTAAGTAGCTAACAATGATTGTTGCTTATTGCTCAGTCACGATTTACAGTTTTATCTAATACGAGTATGATTGGTACAACTGTAAAAACTCAAGTTAAATCAATAAAAATATTTTGCAATCGACACAACTAGTATATTATGTTAGGAGTCCCGTACCGTTGATTGTATAGATGTTTTTATTAATAGCTTAGAATGCTTATAAATTAACGAACGTCAAAGAATTATTAATCTGGTGTTGTAGTTTCCTAGTTTGTTTAAGACTAGACTTGTTTACACTTAACAAACTACAGGCAAAACGTAGGCCCGTAATGATACTCTGCCTACCCTCTAAGGCGTGATTATTGACCGAGCGAGCGAAGCGTCTCAGTCTTAACTCGAGGACTGGCCGATTTGGCGTTGTTGGTATGCGTGTCAGTTCCGATCTACAGGCCGCATTTTTCAGCCGATTTTCATGAAATTTGGCACAAGTGTTCATTGTTGCAAGGCGGCAACTTTTGTCGAAGGAATTTTTCGATTGGGGGCAAAAGGGGGGAGAAATGGAGGGAAAATACGAAAATAACGCGAGGTCTACTGTTCACAGAACCACTAGTATTATGTATAGTACATCTCATACTCATATTATTAAAAGGAAATATTTTATTGTTTGAATTGAATAGGCTTAAATAGATTATATTTTCAAAATCGGTTCAGTAAGTATCTGTATTTACTACTTATTACGATTACGACTTCTTCTAGACTGCTTCTGCTAAAAAAATATTTTACTGCTTATTCCCGAGTAATATGCATGGGCTACTTTTTATATTGGTAATGTGTTGCCACAGGAATTGGGAAATAGAAAACTGTGCACATCACGCGGGCGGAGCCGCAGCTAATGTAAATATAAATGCGTCATTTCCACCTCTTACCACTTTTACTATACATAAAATATATCAAACTTACTCAAACGATGACAAGGGCCTTGAACTTTCTGTTCACGTACGAATCTTACTTTCTTCAAGGCTTATCGCACCATTGAATCATTACAATTATATTTGTAAAGATACAACTCAAACATTACGACATCGAAATAATCATTGACCTTACAACTGTCCATTGTTGTGTCATCTTCAGTAAACTATTGATTGTACGATTACGGTTTTTCTTTGAACTCACAGTTATCATTAAACGTATCGTTTTGAGTGGATGTTATTGTTAAAGGTTTTGGAAGACACATTGTTCACATTTAAGCACAATTTAGTTTGTAATTTTGTACCGTTTGCACTTGCGTAATATTTTCTTTATTAGAAATAAATTCTTCTAAGAACAATATTATAAAGCCGCGTAGTAGATGGATAATTAGGTCCAAGTGCGGAAAGGACACAGACTCAGGTTGAATACCTATTAATCACTAATTATCATATAATTAAGTCAATTCACATACAAATTACATACATGTACACTGTGTCACAAGCATGCATGACATAATTAAAAGTATAATTATGAGTCTACACTGCCTACACTTACTAGCTGATCACCGCGGCTTCGCCCGCGCGATATATTTTTTTCATTCCCAATTCCTGTGGGAACATATCCAGATAAAAGTAACCTATGTTACTCGGCTATAATGTAGCTATATAATTGAAAGAGTTTTCAATATACTTTCAGTAGGTAAGGAGCCTATTCAACCCCAAAATAAAACGGCCAAGTGCGAGTCAGGGTTTACGGAGTTAAAGGGAGTTTTATTGCTTTGCGAATCTGGCAGTAGGGTCAAGTGCTGTTCCTATGGACGCTTGTACCTATGGACGCTTGTACCTGTGGACACAATCGATTCCGACGAAACTAGTAACCCTAAAATTCTAATTTGAACGCGACCGTAAAGCTATGTATGTGATTGACAGTTTTGACATGTGGCCATCTTTGTTTTCTGTGTTGTTGTTAGTATGCGGTCTATGAACGTTTTTTGCGTCAAAAAGTAAGTTATTTTGCTTAATTTAAATTGGTTTTACTTTGAAAATATTTACGATATCGGTTTGATCATGTTTGCAATACGATCTGTATTGTTTATTGCTTAGTTAGTGCTTTTTTCCCTGTCTGTTAGTCTGTTTTAACCTTAAAGTAAGATCAGTTTTATTTTTTTTGTCAGAATTTGTACCTGTGGACATAAATATGAGTATACCTGTGGACTGTCCACAGGTACAAAAGTGTTATAATATTTACTGGAATTTTTTTATCAGCTTTTATGATTATTTTTTTCAGTGCCTCGCAGTAAAACTGGTTTAAAAAGAAAGGAAATATGCCCTGATACACTGACAGCCGCTGTAAAAGAAGCAAAAACTGGCACTTCGATAAGAAAAGTAGCTGAAAAGTATAAATTACCAAAGTCAACAATTTTTAAATACTTTAAGTTACATAAAAGCAATGATTTGAGGAATAGCATTCAGCTATTGCAGAATGACGTTAGAAAAGTATTTGACCCGGATGAAGAAATTTTGCTGTGCAAATATTTAAGAAAAGCTGCATTTCTACACATGGGTTTAAATACAAAACAATGTAGAGAGCTGGCTTACCAATATGCTGTTTGTAAACAGAAAACTAATCTGCCTGCTAACTGGGAAAAAAACAAATTGGCAGGAACTGGGTGGCTCCGTAATTTTCGACTTCGTTTCCCGGAATTATCTCTTCGCAAACCCGAACCAACGAGCATAGCAAGAGCAACTAGCTTTAACAGAGCAAACGTGAATGATTTCTTCCAAAATTTAGAATCGGTCATGTCTCGATACAACTTTCTACCAGGATCGATTTATAATGTTGATGAAACTGGGATCTCCACTGTTCACAAGCCAGGAAAAGTATTGGCTCCTAAAGATATTCGCCAGCTAGGGAAGATGACTTCAGGAGAACGAGGAGTGAATACAATAATGATAGGCTGCATAAATGCTCTTGGCAACGCCGTGCCTCCTGTGTTCATATTCCCACGGGTTTTCTACAAAGACAACATGTTGAAAGGAGCTCCACCTGATTCTTTGGGTGTTGCTAATCAATCAGGGTGGTCAACAGAACCGATTTTTAAAAAGTTCTTGGATCACTTTATTAAATTCGCTAAGCCAACAACTGAAAATCCAGTACTCTTAACAATGGACAATCACGAGACTCATATCTCCATTGAGATAATTGATAAAGCCAGAGAGAATGAAATTATCTTATTGACTTTGCCTCCACATACATCCAATCATTTGCAACCACTAGATCGAACGGTTTTTGGACCATTTAAAAGTCAATACAGCCAAGCAGCCGACAGATGGATGCTCAATCATTCTGGTAAGTCTATCACCATTTACGACGTAGCAGAAATAGCTGGCGAAGCATATGGAGTCTCCTTTACCCCAAAAAACATAATAAAAGGCTTTGAGGTTTCAGGTATTTATCCATACAATAGAAACATATTTTCAGACGAAGATTTCTTATGCTCATATGTAACTGATCGTCCAGACCCAAGCCAAAACCTAATTGGAAACCCGTCCGAAAATCAAGAACAGCCTGGTATTGAAATCACTGGAACTGATCAAGAAACAACAATGGTTAATTTGGATTTACAGCAAGAGGTTGACCAGAGATTCAGCCAAACCAGTCCAGATAACTTGGATCGAAACGAACTATTTGGAGAATCTGTTATTCAGGCCATCCCAAAACCAGTTTCGCCAATCCAGAAGGATGATCGGCTAATACCAAAACAACCTATTTTTCGAACTCCACTAAAGATTATAGATCCACAAATAACGCCTGAAACCGTTCGCCCATTTGAAAAAGCTGGCCCGCGAAAGGGTCTTTAACGTGGAAAAAAGCCCGGAAGAACTAGAATTTTGACTGACACGCCAGAAAAAGAAGAGATTCTAGGTGAAGCATTAAAAAAAGCTGAAAAGAAAAAAATAGCAGGCCAGAAAACGGACAAGAAAAAAAACGTAAAAGCCGCTCAAAGAAAAATTGTAACCAAAGCCCTTTCACAATCTGGTTCCTCAAAAGTTGACGCAAGTTGCTCCAAAAGTCATCCAACTCCTCTGCTGGCTAATAATCTTTCTGAACCTGGTCCTTCCAACGCCTTTTCGATAGAAAACATTGATAAATCTGGCGGAAAAAGGATTAAAATAATTCAAGAACAGAAGTTTTCATTTGTTAAATGTATGAAATGTAAAATTTATTCCAAAGACAAAAACCAAATGCTCAAATGTAGTTTTTGCAATCATAGCTATCATATTTATTGTGTTCCGAAGTCACACACAGAAAACTTTGAGTCTGATGATGAGCATGAAAGTTTCGTTTGCGTGGCATGCTTTGTATTACATAATGATGATGATAGCGATGAATCCAGTCAAAACTTGTATGAAGAATGTCGTAATGCTTACAAATAAGTATAATAGAGTATATTTACTTTCGTTTAAGTTGATTTTAGAGGTCTATAATTGTTTTTTTTTGTCTAATTAATATAAACCGTCCTTAGGTACAACACTGTCCCCAAGTACAATTTTACTGTACATAGGTACAATCGTATGTTGAACCTGTGGACAAATATGGTGTTTTTAAAAAATGTTGATTATTTTCGTTATTTTAAGTGATATTGAGACTAGAATTTTAGTTTAAGAAAGACTGATTATTCTTTAAGACATGTGATATGTTTAAAATAAAAAAAACTTCACCACTTCAAATATAAAAAATGTTTTATTCCGAATTCTGGAAAGTGTCCACATGTACCGCAGTTGCCCCTACATGTAAATATAGGAGTAATAATATTTTTATTTTAAGTACTTACTGACGTTTGTAAGAGCCATTTAATGACCTACACAAAAAAATAAATCATTTCATTTCGGGTTCCGTACCAAAACGGCAAAAAAATCACGTTTGTTGAATGGGAGCCCCCTTAAATATTTATTTTATTCTATGTTTTTGTATTTAATGTTATAGAGACAAATATCAACTATCTAACTAAACTGACCTGTACTAAAGACATACGAACGGGCGGACGGACAGACAGCAAAGTCTCAGTAATAGGGTTCCCGTTTTTTTTTAACAAAAAAATAACTATGAAATATTTTCTCTTATGTAATAAAATGGGCTTAAACCATATAACTTATACAATAATGCTTCATTTCTCATGATTATACAAACACTAGCGGACGCCCCCGGCTTCCCCTGCTTGATTATTATGCACAAAAACCTTCCTTGAGATCCACTCTACTTATTGATGAAAACCGCATCAAAATCCGTTGCGTAGTTTTAAAGATATAAGCCCACATAGTGAACGGAAGCGACTTTGTTTTGTACTGTGTTATGATAAGTCTAAATAAACCCATCAAAAATTTACACAACAAATTACTCAAATGGGATAAAACAAATGTCGGAATGGGACCAAATTGCTATGGCACCAATTCGAAAATAGTAGATTTCATTAAAAAAAAAATCGGTTCATCCACTCAAGAGATATGAGGTAACAAACAAATAAGAAAAAGAAATACTTTACTCCTACTTTACCGTACTTTAGGAAAATTAATTTGTTAACATTTCCATGCATCTACATATTTCAAACAGCAGTAGGTATTTGTAAAAAATAATTCTGAACTTTTTAACTACCGTAAACCTGGACGGCATCAGACTAAATTACGCATAGTCCCTAGCAAAACACAAATAATGCATGAGAGCATATATTGCCTAGCCCCACGAATTTACAATACTATCCCGGAGTGTATAAAAAATATTCCAGCACTAAAACTATTTAAAAAACAACTCCGCGACTTGTTAGTAAGCAAATGCGACTATACGTTAAATGATTTCATTTCGGATAAAACATTGCAGTGTTACAAAATGCCTAAGCTGTGATGTGTTCAGTGTGCACTTGACTGTTGAGATGGATACAAGGCAACCCTAAAGGAGTGTCTAAATGTAAAGTATAATAATGACCGTGTAGTTTCAAACTCTTAACAAAATAAGTAATTTTGAATTGTATTTTTTTGTATATTTGTCCGCAACATAGAGACATAAATTATTGCATGCCTAATATGGTGAAATATGGCAAATCTTTACCTATGTTCTAACCTATAACGTCATATTTTGTAACCCATATTTGCAGTGATGAATAAATAAATAAATAAATAAAAAAACATACAGTCAAATTGAGAACCTCTTCCTTTTTGCTAGGTATACAAAATGCTTTGTTTCTTATGTTTATACAAACATACAAGAGCGAAAATAATGTCTTTTTTTTATTTTTTATATTGGGTTCGCCAAATTGACGCCGCCCGCCTGGTGGTAAGTCGTGACGACGTCTAGCGATTGTGGGCCACTCTCACAGCATACAATACTATAGAGAGTGGCCCTCAACTTGACGACCTACTGATGTGCCTCTTCACGCTCCGCTTAAAGAACCCAGGATTATATGTGGGAGGAAACACGTGCACAGGCAAGGCGTTCCAGGCCACTATCGTTCGGCAGAAAAACGAACGTTTAAAACGCTCGGTTCTTGCAAACATTCTATCCACTGTGTGGGAGTGGTATCTCTGCCCGGCACGCGTTGTTCGGGATCGGAAGGAAGAGGGTGGGATCAGATTGAAGAGCTCTTCAGAACACTCGCCGTGGTAAATACGGTAGAATGCGGCCAAGGAAGCTATTGTTCGGCGCTGAGCTAGCGGCTCAAGGCTTCCCGTTACCTCCGGACAACCTATAATACGGATAGCCCGTCGCTGCATAGCGTCCAGCAGATACTTCGCGGAGCCGTCTCAGAGGTGAGAGCAGTATTCGACGCAGGGTCTAATCTGCGTCTTGTACAGCAGACACCTCTGGTCCGGTGTAAAGAATCTCTTTACCTTATTCAGTATTCCTAGTTTCCGCGAAGCTAGCCCTATACATCTTTCGATGTAGTTTTTATTATTTAGCTCTCGACGAATGTCTATGCCAAGGATGTCAAGGTTGTCCTTCATTGGTAATAATGCATTCTGTAGAGGTAGGTAGGGTAGGGGAAGGAAAGGGGATTTCTTCGCTGTAAATGCACACGCCTG
>OY748290.1:23191104-23332138 GCA_963556515.1 Nudaria mundana | reverse complement strand
GAGGTGACAGCTATGGGTCGATAGTTGCCCGGATCAGACCGATCCCCTTTTTTGGGGATCGGTTGTACGTTCGCCTCTTTCCAGACCTCCGGCACGATTCCTGTGGAGTAAGACAGGCGGTACAGACGAGTTAGTACAGGAGACAACTGAGCTGCGCATTTCCGTAGTACCACCGCTGGAATGCCGTCAGGGGCCACTGGCTTTCCGCGTGTCGAGTGATCGCAGCACTGCCCGTACATCGCATTGCCTGAGTACAATGTCAGGCATAGTGTAGCCACAGTTGGCGATGGCGGGGGGCTGCAGGCCACGGTCGTCGACCCGGGAATTAGCCACAAAGAGGTCTGCGAGCATATCCGCTTTCTCTCGGGCTTTGTGAGCCAGTGTTCCATCTGGGTAACGCAGCGGTGGCAGCGAGGGCTGACAGAAGTTAGATTGCACGGCCTTGGCCAGTTGCCAGTATCCACGGCTGCCCGTGGGATGGGAAGTGAGCTACTGACCAAGTCGCGCGATGCGCTGGGCATCCGCTCTCTTAAAGGCCCTCTTGCTGGATTTTGTGGCCTGGTTGTACGCTGCTTTGAGGTGGCCCACGTTTGGGTCGCGCACAGCCCGGGCCCTGATCCAGGCGCGATATGCCGACTGTTTTTGTCGAACAGCTTTGGCACAATCTCGCCCGAACCAGGGACGGGCTCTGCGGATACTGGCGACATCAGTGAAAGGGATGTAATATTCCATCCCTTAACTGATCTCGCCAGCAATCGCAGAAGCGCTATCCCGAGGGAGCCTTTCCTACAAAGCAGCGCTGGCTCCAGGCGACGGACGCATAGTAATCGCGTAGACCGTCCCAATCCGCTGACGAGTAGTGCCATAGTCGTCGTACATTTGTACAGCACGTGCAGGAGGTGATACCTTCATGCCAGCGTGAACAACACAGTGGTCGGAACTACCCAATGGGGCTCCTACCGAAACACTGTACTGGGCTGGGCGACTCGTCAGCAGTAAATCCAGCAGAGCGGGCGCGTGATCTGACCTGTCTGGTATCCGGGTGATCCCGCATACCATCTGGGTCAGACCGTGGGAGAGAGCGAACGCATGGGCGGCCCTACCCGCATGATCAGTCTTGAGGGACCCCAGCCCATTCAATGTGATGGCCATTGAAGTCCCCCAGAAATACTAGGTCAGCGTTCGGGAACTGCACCTGCGCTCATCAGCCGTCTCGCTGAGGTACTGGAAGAGCTTTGTTGTCTCAGAATCCCCTGTGTGGGAACGGTTAGACGCACACGTAGATCTGGCTCATAGAGCCATGGTCTACGTGCAGCCAAAGGACGGAATTGGAGGGGTTCTCTAGGCAGCGCAACGGCGGCAGCAAACATCCGCCCCTAACGAACACGCACACCCCGGCTTTGTCTCGAAATGTTCCTCGATGACATAGCCGGGGTAACAAAGGTAAGACGTGTCGTCAGGGGCGGCGTATTTGTGTCTCCGTGAGGAACATCACAGCGGGCCGTGCCGTCTCAAGGTGATGGTGGACGGCATCGAGGTTCGCATGGAGTCCACGGACGTTAGTGAACTCCACCTCGTAAAGTGAAGTCGTGGGGTTTCCTAGGGCCGCTGTGTAACGTTTACTTTTTTTTTGTTGCACTGCCATTGTAGATTTGAAGACGAATAAGCGTGCCGAATATGCCTGCTGCACCATACATCGCCCCGGGCCGGCGGTTGCAGCTGCTGAACCCCTAACGCAACTCAGCCTGGGCTGTGGTTACTTGGGGGGCTTTAGCACAGCTGCACGGTGGTGCCCCCCCGACCAACACTGTTGTACCACCTGGTACCCATGTAGGGGCCGAAGCCACTCATAGGTACCATAAATTAACGAGCCTCGTCCGTTGATCAGCAGGTGCGCCACTAGCAGGTGAGGTCGCTGGGGCCCTAAAGATTTGGTAGAGCCCCTTTGCACCCAAAAGTTCTTATTAGTTTATTATGCAACTAGTAGGTACGGTGTCTTGCGCGGTGCTTCGCGTCGCACCACGCCATAGGTTTTGGCCTATAACTTTGACTCCTTAGGCATGGTCAAATAATCGTTTTTTTTGGCTTGCCTTCAGATCGAGGGCTAACCATAGAAGAGTCAACATCATTGTAGACTAAGCAGTTCTCGAGAGCAAAGGGGGTGGGGGGTGGGGGGGGGGGGGGGGGGGGGGACAAAAATTACATTCACCATTTCTATATATAGATAGATACAAGAACGAAAATAATGTCTTATAAGTTTATTATGCAATGGTTGATGCTACTTACCGAGTACATACTTTAAAACAAAAACTAACGCGTAGGTCATGTAAATTTAACAACTTTGTTTCGCCAGCAGAGCATGACTAAGATGCACTTAGAGAGTCCAGGATTTATAAGTAGAGGTTAAGATTTATTTGAGATTGCTCTTAGCGGACTCGAAGTCGTTTGGGATAAAAAGTCTACGGACACTGTGTCCCTAACTGTACTTTCAAATTTAATCATTTTTTCGAAGTCCGGCAGAGCGCACGAAGATGCGTGTGCTCTGCCGTGTCTACGGCGCCGCCTGCGCAATGAAGACAAACGGGCTTCGACAGAATCCCCACCACTTCCCACAGGAATTTTGGCAAAACAGCCATGTCCCGTGAGAAGTTGGGTGAGGAAGTAGGTCGGAGCCCCTTGCGCGTGCTCCACCCACTGGCGGAGCACGGGACCGATGGCCCCCACGAGCACCCGGCTCGCGGTGGGAGCCTCACATCTCAAGGCCCATTGCCGGAACAGATCGTCACGAGCCTTCCTGTCTCCAGCGATCGACCTGCTCCGGCAACGGGCGACCTCCTAGTTGTCGCACCAGGGCGCCCTCCTCGTAGACCCTCTTAAGGACCCCTGCTTCGAGATCCCACGGGGGACTTCGTGCCAATAGGCACGCCGCCTCAAAAGACACTGTGCGGTACGCCCGTGCAGCCCTCTGCGCCGCGATCCGCTGCGGTCGCGCAGCTGAACCACGTTCGCGGCACTGAGTGGCATCCGCCCAAACAGGCGCTCCATAGAGCGCCTTGGAGCGTACCACACCCTCGTGAGACGGCGGCAAGCACTTCCCCGGTCCCCCTTTATTGGGGAGCAGCCTGCCGAGCGCATTGGCCGACGCCACCAGTTTTGGTGACAGCCGCCGGAAGTGCTCGACAAACCTGTTTTTTTTTTGTTATGTCAGAACCTTCAGATATAAAGCCTGTTGATACATATCCTCCTTCTCTAACAATTTTAAAAAATGCGCAATACTATTTGGAGTTTTATTAATTTTTTTATTAATTATAGCATGTCAAAATTCAACCATGTTTTGTGGTGCGATGAGGGCTATGTAAACACACCACATATCGCCAAAAGGGCAACTTTCGTTCAACCAAGTGTCAACGAAATAATCATTAAACTTGTATAGTTCCTTATTGTCGGGACATTGGGACATGATATATAGCCAGGCATCATTCCATTACTTCTTTGGTAAAAGAGTTAACACACTACACTTTTTATGTGCTTTTGACAAATTTAGATTTGGGATTTTTCATACCTAATTGCTCAACTTTCCGCCATAAGCTCCGCGTAAAATGGAAATAACAACCTTTAATATTTACTTTCGGGAACACATATATTATAATGTATTGAAAACTACTAGAAGTTTTCCATCCGACTGTACAAAACTATCGTTTTATATTGGTGTCCGTAACGTCTTCGAAAAAATAAATAAATTTGAAAGTACACTTAAGGACACAGTGTTCGTAGAATTTGTGTCCCAAACGTCTTCGACTCTCTTTAGCAATAAGGCCGCCTATTGTACATTATTCTTAAGGCATGTGTAACATATCTGTCTCTTTTTGTGTGCAATAAAGAGTATTTATTATTATTATTATTTCGTTTATTCACTTATATTTTTATTTTATACATTTTTAAATAGATTTATAAAAAACACAAATACATTTAAAAATATAAAAAATAGTGACCCACCAGTAGCGGAGTAAGACCCAAACTACCGGCGGTGGAGGCTACAGACTGAGAAACCTCCTAACAATACGGCACGTGTCGAGGATAACAGCCTTCTGAATCTGACTCTTCAAGGACAGATCAAGGCACTTACTAAGTTTGTCCTTCTCTGCCTTCACGAGATTTTCGTCATGCAGGACGGCGATATCAACGAGCACTGCCCGACGCTGGGTCCAATCAACCAACACGATATCGGGCCTATTGGCAACAATAGTCCCGTCCGTGATGATTGATCGGTCCCAGTAGAGCAATGCACGACCATTCTCAAGAACTGGCACTGGTGTGTACTTATAGTACGGTACTTCAAACTCAATAAGGCCATATTGAAGAGCAAGTTGCTGGTGGATGATCCTGGCTACTTGATTGTGCCTATGCAAGTACTCGGTGTTAGCAAGATACGAACAACCGGAAATAATATGGCGAAGTGATTCACCAGGATGGTGGCATGCTCGACAAATGTCGACCGTACCGTCCTTCATGATGTATTTCCTATAGTTGTTCGTCTTGATAACCTCATCTGCAATTGCACAGGCAAAACCTTCAGTTTCCCCAAAGAGGTCCCCAAAACGCAGCCAGTTCACCGATGCGAGCAGGTCTACATCGAGTCCTGTTAAGACTCGGTAGAACCGCCCATGTAGCTCCTTGCTCTTCCATACGTTCTTACGGTCTTCAGTACTTAACACCTTTGGTTTACGCCAGTTCTCCTTAGCCAAGGAAAGAGGTGTCAGGCCCTTGTCAACCTTCACAACATCGCAATGAATGTCACACCCATTCTGTAGTAAGTAATCCCTGAGACTGCACACTTCACGGTTGTGGAGGTTCTTGGCATTGCCACTACTACTACAGAACAACCTATAACAACAGAGATTATGCAGACGCCGACCGAAACAACAACTGATCAAGAACCAACAACTACTGTGAGTATTCCCACTCAGGCACCAACAACGACTGAGGCCACTACTACAACCGAACAAACTACAACAACAGAAATTACACAGACACCAACAGAAACTACCACTGCTCAAGGTTCTACAGTGACTGAGAGCATGCCTACATAGGTTCCTACAACAACTGAGGCACCTACTACTACAGAACAACCTACAACAACAGAAAATACACAGACACCAACAGAAACAACAACTGTTCAAGATACCATAGTTACTGAGAGTATGCCCACTGGCGCACCAACAATTACTGAAGCCACGACTACTACAGAACAACCTACAACAACAGAAATTACACAGACACCAACAGAAACTACCACTATTCATAACAAACATACACACAAAAATACAAATATTTCCTCTTTATAATAGTAGTATAGATGTACTATGATAAGTATAAGTATCTTAGTGACTACAGCATTTAATACTGTCGGATAGCTATTATGCTCAACTGAGCATAATAGCCTAACTAGGCTATTATAGAGTTACATGATTGTGCTATTCTAGAAATAGTTTATGTTTAACGCACTTAAACCAGCTTAAACTACAAGATCTCTGGGTGGAAATACCCACGGTTGCCAGGAGAACCAGTTTAGGGTTATTTTTTTGTATTCTATGTATAGACAGGTACCTTTAATACAGAGCCCTAGAGGTACTGAGAATGCGCTGATGCGAGTAACATTATATCGAGAAGTAAACCAGTAATGTTATAAGATAAGATGCTCTTCTAATTATTTCTTTGTTTACATATTCCGATGTCCAGTCCGAGACGCCCAGGACTTTAATTAGCTTTACCATAGCGGCTGGCACGAAAGATTTTGTTGCCTTTCATCAACATTTCATCAGAAGGCAACAACGGTTTCAAGTTTATTTTTGAATAATGTAGCTGCTTATTTTATTGAGCGGAGTTTACGAAGCTCTTTCTTAGACGATTCGTGTATTTCGTTCGTGATCGAACTCCTCCTAAACGACGGGACCGATCTTTTTGAAATTTGGCACGGTCATAGTGACCATCACCGTGAGTGCAAATATCTGAATTCATAAAGATCGGTCCAGTCGTTTAGGAGTTCGACCCGGATCGACAAACTCAGCTCAATTAATTGCAACAGCAGAATGTATTGCATATCTATTTAAATTTATTCGGCCATTTTGGACATAGCCCACTTTATCGAGTGCCCGGTGACAGCAATAGGCTTGCCCCCTATTACGTGGGTTTAAAAATACTGGCAAATTGTGGGTGTGTAATGGGCCTCTGCCTTTCCTTTCGGGGATATAGGCGTGATACGTGTGCGTGTGTGTGTGTGTGTGTGTTGTATACCTACTTATCATGAAAGCGTCTAGCTCTGCCTTTTGGTACAGAATAGGGAATTGCTTTTGGAATTTATGCCCGGTTCATTACCGTTAGGTGGTAAAGGGGTCTTCTAATGATCTAAAGAAAACGTCACCTCAACGAACGGTAAAAATAATATATATGTCGATAACTGGTCAAATCTTGATGGTCTAGTCATCCGGCTAGGATCGAACTAGGCGTCTTTCTGTCACAAGGAGAACGCTATACAACAGATCAGGGTACTTATACATATACAGAACTTGCACTTCGATGTTTTTTTTCTTTTAATTCTGCGGCACAAGGCCGCGGCCGCTCCTACGTCCGTTGCCAGTCGTCTCTGGTACGCACGCCGATATTGACACATATTATATTATATATTGATAAGGTCGTTAATGAAAATAATGAACAAAAAGGGGCCCAAATGGGACCCCTGCGGAACCCCAGAAGTAACTAGAGTTGGAGATGAGAAGAAACCTTTTATGGTGATTAACTGGCTTCTTTTACTGAGGTAAGAAGTTAACCAGCGATATAAGCTACCATGGATACCATGAGCAGCAAGTTTCGCGGAAAGAATTTTGTGATTGACTCTATCAAATGCCTTAGAAAAGTCTGTATAGATAGAGTCAACCTGCCCACCTTTCGCAAAACTCTTGCAAAGATAATCTTTATATACCAAAAGGTTTGAGACCGTTGACCGGCCCCTGACAAAACCATGTTGCTTGTCGGAGATAAGAGGCTTAAAATGGTTGTATAACCGATCGTAGACCAAAGATTCAAACAGCTTACCCAAACAAGACAATAATGCTAATTGGTCTATAGTTTTCGCATCGGGACTTATCGCCAGTTTTGAAGATCGGTATTATGTGGGCCGTTTTCCATCGGTTTGGGAAGTTACCATAAGAAAGTGATTTATTAAATATAATGTATAACGGAGTGCTCAGCTCTTTACTACATTGTTTAACAAATGACGGAGGAAGCAGATCCGGTCCCGCACCTTTAACAGAATCTAGCTGTTTAATTTTAATTAGTATGTCGCTTTCAGTTATAAAAATATGTGTGAGTGATGTTGATGATTTATTTCGACTTGGTCAGTAACATCAGATGGCAGTGATGATGATTGTACACTATTTGGATCGCTAATTTTGAAAACCGAACCAAAATAGGTTGAAAACATCTCGCATATTTCAGGTCCTTTCATTGAGGAAATGTCACCACAATACATGACATTTGGCATTGATACGTGACCCTTTCTATTGTTCACATAGGTCCAGAACTGTTTAATATTATTACACATGGATTCCTCTATTGACTATAACATTTATCTGCCATTTTTTTGAATCTATCGCGTAACAAAGAAAATGTGTAATAATCACGAGGTTTGTGGAATTTTTTGAACAGCTTATGGAACCTATTTTTTCTTCATTGCACCTTATTAACGGCTTGCTATACCAAATTGGATAGTTATGAGATTTTACTGTAGAAAGTGGTGTATGTTTTTTAATCACTTCAAAAAGTCATTCATAAAAAACGTTAGTGCATGCGTCAACATCCAAACACGATAAGGTTTTATGCCAATCTATGCTACGTAATTCATTTCGAATTGCTTGATAGTTACACTTTGCAAAATTCAGTCTTCTATCATTATTACTTTTTTTCATTTCTTTTACTGGCTTAACCGATGTGAGAAATTCAAACTTTAAGGCAGGGTGCTGGCTGTCTTTTAAGCTCATTGGATTTGCCTCGTAAATTTTGATATTTTCCACAGAAGACAATATTAAATCAAGAATACGATCCCTGTCATTGGTGACTTTATTACATTGATGTAACTGACAGAGTGAAACTAATTCCTGCAAGAGTACTACTTTCCTACTATGGGAGGTACATGTTGGCTCACCAGTATCACTAGTGGCAGCTGTAAATTCATGGTTGTTGAAATCACCAACAATCAGACATTCTTCTTCAGGGCAGTTGTTCAGCAACACTACTTGGCAGTTTGAGTAAAAAACTTCCAACTTCGGATTAGTTAAATCAGGCGGCAGATAACAGACACATATGTTTAAGTTAGAGGAATTACCATCCTCTGGTATTATGGAAACCCAGATGTCCTCCATAGCACTATCCCAAGATGCCCGGCGAATGACATTAAAAGTTTTTTTAATAGCAATGAGAACCCCTCCGCCTTCAGTTTTCGATGAGTTACTATCACCGCGATCTCGTCTAAAAACATTATAACGTGAGTCGGCAAGTTCTCCATCAAAGACACTTTTATTCAAATTGGTTTCTGTTAGGCATACCACGTCATAATCAGAGTTTAACAAATTTAAATAAAATTTTGTAAGTTTACTACGGATTCTATTAACATTTTGATAGAATACACTAATCATTGGAAAGGTGTACTAAATCGAATAACTATATAGTATATAATAATAACAAAAAAAAAAAAACTTAATGCTAGCTAAGTACAATTAAGAAAGTCTGTTTAGATAATTAACATCCGTAACATGTAAGGCACGGCTTTGCTCATCTTTACGGATGTATATTAGTCCAAAACGCACCCACACAAACTTAAATTTGTTATCTTTGCAGAACTTTCTAGCAGCACTGTGTACCTCCTTTGCTTCTGGAGATAAATGTTCGGCGACATAGATTCTGCGAGTCTCTCCCGTAAAGCCAATATGGGTTGTAGCGAGCTTTCCCTGAACATTAGCCTTATTAAATCGAGTAACTGCTGATATGACAAGGTTGCGGTATCGCTGTGAAGACAGGGTGACAAGTATGTTTCGTGGTCTACTTGAGGATGTATTCATTTTAGCAACACGGCGGCAAGACTTCACTTCGCCATCAGAGATATCTATGTTAAGGCACTCACACAGTTTGTTAAATAGACCCATTAAGTTCTCACTTTTAGTTTCAGGTACTTCGTGAATTTCTAGGTTTAAGTCGCGTGACATCTTCTCAATAGCAGAAACTTTAGATTGTAACTTAGTTAGTGAAGATTGTGACAGTAGTAAATCGGATTGTAGCTGTTTGATTTGATTGTCCCTTTCTTTTATCTCCACTCTTATATCCCTTTGTTCCGCAGCTAAGTAATCGGTGGTAGCGGTAAACTCGTTCTTCAACATTTCGAATGCTCGGCTCACATGCACAGCCACCACCTTTTCAATATCCTTATTAATTGCTGATCTAAGATTCGTCATAATTGTGGAGTCGGGTGCAAGCTTAAGGTCGAAAAGTTTACCAATACTTTCCAATGAGACCGAATTATGCGCAAAAGCAGGACCCACCGCATAGCTGTCAGTGGTCCCTACTCCAGGCATCATAGTCTCGCCGCATGAAACATTCATAGAATCTTCGCAAGGGAGCGACGGACGGCGTCGTCGGCGGCACGGTGTGTCATCGTTGTTTACTCGCCTAGTAACATTCTGGCAGTAGGGACAGCATAATGATTCTAACTCCGCCTTGGTGAGCCCCTCACTCACATCGCTCGATATATTTAAACATTCAAAGCAATACTCAGATTTGCAAGTATTGCATAACAGGAATTTTTTGGCCGTGAGTTTTGACTTACATCCGGCGCAAAGCATCTTAGTTGCATCAGAACAACCAAAAAAAAAAAAAAGTAACCCAATCAATTAATAACACTTTCAGACTTTGAACCCCAATGACAATATGTTGTATAATTATTCACCCACCTTGTTGTTGTTAATGTTTGTGATTCCTAGTGTAGAAGATATTTGTAACAAAATCTGCAATCGCATTCCAAGCCAATATACATACAGCTAGGCCGCGAGAATAACGTCTTAGCGCCGTGCACAGATTGTCACTTACGCGTTTTACCAATACACTAGCACTAGTTTTACGTAAACTTGAAGGTAGAAAATTATTTAAAGGTTCAGAATGACTCTGACGGTTCCCGAGATACAGCCTGGTGACAGAAGTAGGGACAGTCAGCGGAGCCTTAGTAATAGGGTCCTGTATTACCCTATGAGTACGGAACCCTAAAAATTACCATCGAGATCTATACCAGTACACAGTAGTACACACAAAGTATACAGGTATCCATCTTTTTGAATTTTTATCGTTAAGGTCGACAGTAATTATAATTTATCGATCCCACGTAATACTCGTAGTTGTTGAGCCTATTAACGTTTTCGGGCACTTTAGGTACATTTGCCAGGTTCCGTCCAGTGGCACTGTGTGTACGCGAAGGTGACTTAGACACCGAATATGTTTATCATCATATCAGCTCGTTTTACGCCTACTGCTGGCCATAGGTCTCCCCCAAAGACAAGGGAAACTCACCCTACATATACCATAGTTGGTATAGGGTTATGTTTCGAGGTTTTTTACTCGTACACATAACGTATACTTATAATTTCTCATAGCACTTATGGCCAGCGGCTACTAAATGTATAGTTAAAACTATGACTGTCTATTTCTGTTAATAATTACAGGTGGCTGTGTTATTGTTTGACGTACACGTAAATTTTCTATTGAGATATTGTTCTTTGTTACATGTAAATTGCTGGCTTTTATAATTACTGTTCCTAGTTTCAATTAAACCAATTAGTTACTAATCTAACATACCTATGTGAGGGACTAGTGCACGTATAAGATATATAGGTAGATTATTATAATCTTTTTTAGTATAAGAATTTCAATGAACTTAATATGTGGTCTAGTGGCCAGTGAGTTGGTGACGGTTCGAGTGATCTTATTTTTTTAACGGCACAGGGCCGCGGTCGGCTCTGTCTATTGCTGGGTGCACAGGTACGCACTCGGAAGAATCCTAGTGGCGCCGGTGGACTTTGGCCACATAAGTGGCCTCTATCTGGTGATTGCTCGGATATTATCCAGCATCTTTGGAGTCGGGTTTTATACCGCGTCAGTTAGTGATTCTGCGCGCTGCGGGACCTCGGCCCTGCGGCAGGTAACCCTTTTGGCCTGCTTCTGAAAGAACGGCGCTGCCCGTCCTCAGGCTCCGATCATGGAGGTCAATGATCCTGCGCGTAGATTCAAATAACTTATTACAAAACTTGTGTGATGAACACGATATTGTTTTTTTTCTCAGCGTGTAATTTATCTAATACCTATGTATTTAGAAGTACCTATATTAACCCTAGAAATATAACCTTATTTTATAGTAGTGAAAAGATAACCATACGCTTCAGAGGCGCACGATTATATAAATGATATTTTTTTTATTAAATACTTACCAATTGTATTTATTTATTTGATTAACTTTAATGGGTGGCTAATGAACTAAAAATAAAAGATAGTTTTAGCTATATTATTTATAATATAATAAAAAATAATAAAAAAATCTCTTTAAAAATTTCAAAAATCAACAGTCTTCTGTCTATAGGCACATGTTTTCACATAATAGTAACTTTTTTATAAAAAACTAATTAAAATATGTTTTATATACTAATTAACAATAAAAAATCAGTCAGGGCTATAATTATTTGGCTCAGAATTTGGTTTACAGGCAATCAACGAATACATACCTTGCGCCTCCGGAGCGCATTACCCAGTCGTAAGTGTAAAATTATGGTACTTACCGCGTAAAAACGGGCGTCCCGCGACGCTCTACACCGGTGACTTAACTGACAAAAAAGGACCGCTAAATATGCACGCTCATTAGAAAAAGACAGCGCTTTTATTCAATCGTGGGCGCCTTTGAGACGTAGTTTATCTTTCTAGGGTTAAATATTTTTTCAGTTATCTATATACCTACTCTTTTTTTTATTTACCTGATAAGTGCACGCTGTGAAAAGATGGAAGATGGAATACGCACTAATAAAGAGTGATGGGATTTGAGCTTTCCCTAAAGCTCACTTAGCTCGTTTTTTTTATATAGAAGGTACAGAAACTAGAAGTTTCACTTTTATTAAATAAAGTTTAATTTATTTACTCTTTAAACTTTGACTATTTTACTATTTAATCTTTAAAAATGTTAAATGTTTAACCTACACTTAAAGTACTTAACGCACTAACGACTTAACGCACATAGGAAAATTCTATATAGCTAATTGAGACATATCACAATATTATAATCGCATGAAACCAATCAAATCAAGGCCAAACACTTATATTTCACATTATTATCCATTTTTGTACGCCTTAATTATTTTATTGTCACTGACACGCACTGTTACGTTTTATCGACTGTGTTGCAATACTTTTAATAAGTATTCAGTATCAATTACTTGGTCACACACACGCTAAGACAATATTAATTATTTGCTAGTGTTGTCACTGTATCGGTGTATATGATACGGGGGTACAGCACGATCTCCAGAGCGGCTGCATGTCAATTAGCTGGGACCCCTACATGGGACCTGGAAGCAAGAGCCCTTGCGTCATTGTTCTCATGGAGACATGGAAGGTGTGACTTGAGCAACCACAGTGGGAAACCACCGTCATCGCGGCGGTGAGACCGATCATAGACGAGTGGCTGCAGAGGCGGCATGGTGACCTCACGTATCGTGCGACGCAGATCGTTACCAGGCATGGATGCTTCGTTAGCTATCTGTTTCGCATTCATCGTGAGGTCACACCCCGGTGTCAACACTGTGAGGTTTCCGACGACGACATCGCACTCCACACGTTGGTGGAGTGCTCAGCGTGGGCGAGTCAGCGCTGGGACCTCGTAGTGGGTCTGGGCGTCGATACCCTCTCGCTGGAGACCATGCTTCAAGCCATGGTATCCAGCGCGAGTAGGTGGAACGCAACCGTGTTCTGCGAGCAAGTCGTGCTCGCGAAGGAGGTGGCCGAGAGGGTGAGGGAGAGTACTCTCCCCGCGGAGTTCCGAAATCATCGGCGAGGGCGCCGCATACTTGTGTACTCCCAAGACCATCGACCTCCATGATCGGGGCCTGAGGGCGACGGGATAGTCACCTGCCGTCCATACAGAAGCAGGCCAGAAGAAGCCACAGCCCCGCAGCATGCAACCAGATTTACTCACCGACGCGGGATAAAACCCTACCCCAACGACGCAAGATTTTCATTCCGACCAAGCCCCCAAAAAGGCCATACAGGTGGGCAAAAACCGCCGGGCGCCACTGGAAAACCTTCTGGTGCGTACCAGAGACGCCCGGCAACGAACTTAGGGCCGCGGAATTAAAAAAAATTTGTATTGAAAATGAAATAAATTATTGAAACCTTGGTTATAATGAAGTCGTATTGATATAGTATGATCGCAAATTTCAAAGTCTAGTGCAAGAGGACTAGTGGGTCTTCGTCAGTTGATAAGTCAACAGTCCTCCTGAAAAGAGAACTTCCGCCTGGCGTTGCCTGGTTCGAATCTAGCCCAAGACTATAATAATTATTATGTACGTCACTTCCAGCATATTGGTCCCTGAGTCACAGAATAGTACTACCTACGTATGGTACCTGAGTATCGGATCGGCAACGAAGTTAGTTTTTATTTGTACTTGAATTTGCTCTTTTATTTTGTTACGGTTAGTTTTTGCTTATCTATACTACTATTATAAAGAGGAAAGATTTGTATTTTTGTTTGTAATGCATAAACTCAAAAAGTAATGTGCTGATTTTAAAAATTCTTTCACCACTAAAGTGCAGCGCCCCTTAAGGCTTGGGCAAACCAAAAGCAGTTGCAGTGCGGTAGCAGTGCGGCAGCAGTGCGTCTATGTTAGTAAATAATGTAGTTATATGAGGGATGACAAACTGAACAAACGCGGGCCCGCTTTGTTCAGTGTGTCATTCCTCATATACTATATACTATATAACCCTGCTACCGCACTGCAACTGCTTTTGATTTGCCCAAGCCTTTAGTGAACTCCACTGCGGGTGACGTAACGTAGCGTACGACAAACTTATTATTTGCGGTTGGTACAGTAATCGGGTCTAGGGATCGAACCGCAAAATTAAGTTTGTTTTTTATTGTATATACTTTTCCGGGATAAAAAGTACCCAGCGTGGTGCCCAGGATATTAAAGAATAATTATACCAAGTTTCATCGTAATCGAACCGGTAGTTTTTGCGTGATGCTTGAACAAACAAACAATTTAAATTAAATTTAAAAAAAAAAATTTTTTAATCACTTTTTTGGGTCGGAGTCGGTCTAGTAACACCCCCTGCCATTTGTTTTTATGATATTTTCAATGTACAGAATTTTCACTTTACAGATTTATTATAAGTATAGATATTGTAGGTACCTATTCTAAAGTGGAGTAATAAATGCTTTTCTTTCTTTCTTAGTTAGTTATTGTTTTATATATTTTTATTTGAGTATGTTGTTTTGACCTTGTTTATAAACAAATGGTATAAAAGATAATATATTAATGTAATATGACGGAATTGTGCAATCTACTTTTTAATTAAATTTTTGACGTTAATTACCTAATTACTGGTTGTAAACGATACTAAAAATAGGTACTATGGCCTACATAGCCTAAATAATTAAATGATAAACTTGAAAGAAATACAGTTCGATAGCCTCTAGAGTTAGATTCGGTGTTGGTTTATTAGGCAATAGGTACTTTACTTACCTTACATACTCAAACATGTTCGATAATTTGCCATTTTTCAATAATAACTTTACTTTATTGATAGAGGTAGGTAGATACCTACGTGGGATCTAATACGAGACGAGCCTATAGTTACAAACTGGGATTTTTACATGCTGTTATTTACTTTCACCTGTCCCGATGTCCGTGTGTAATCAAATCTTGCAAGTGACACTTTACTTATTAATCTGTGACTTTACACACTTTCTGGTTTCCGATGGAGCTGAAATCTTGCCCGCGTATGTATGCATGACAAAGCAATATTATAATGGTAAAAGTTTGATTTAAAGAAAAAAGAAGATTTTTATATTGTCAGTTCATCCGTTGGGCCTTTTGTGCATTGCTTGCAGATTATAGAACCTACAATACCTATATTTATATTATTATACTGTAACGACTACCTCGGTGGCACAATGGTACTATGTACGGACTGCCACGCTCGAGGTCTCGGGTTCGATTCCCGGGTCTGGTGGATAATGTATAATTCTCTTTAGAATTTTACCCAGATAATTATCCCAGAGTCTGGAACTTGGGCCCGGTAAATGGCAATAGGCTCGCCCCCTATTACATGGGACCTAACATAGCTGGCGAGATGTGGATATGTTTGCACACCTCTGCCTACCCCTTCGGGGAAAAAGGCATGATGCTATGTATGTATGTATGTATACTGTAACTGTTAGAGTTTAACACGCCTCTACAAGTTCGTTACTCGTGACGTAATTATGTAGGTAATTACCTAATATACTGCTGAATAATACACCGATTCGACATTAAACTTAAATGTACGGTTATTTTGATTTTCATCGTCACACTTTCCTTGGTGAAGGTCGACCAAAATCAGTTATTAACAAACATTCGACTGATTTGGCTCAACATTAACACGAACGCCTATTTTAATATTGGGACCGCTGACGGAGAAACTCATTGACATAACTTTTCCAGTGCCGAAAACCACCAAAAACGGTTTCGGACTGACCTCTCCCCTAGCTGGATCCCCTGGGGGGGACGAAAGGATTTTCTAGTACTAGCGTCTCCACTCAGTAAGGGGAGATACTAAAATTTCTTTTTATTGTTTTCCTTTCGGCCTGAAGTCTCCCCTTTCTGGTTCCCCAGGGAGACGTTAGGATTCCCAAGTACCAGCGTCTCCCTAGACTAAGGGGAGACATTAAAACCTGATTTTTATTTATTTTTGCCATCTCTTGAGCTCCCTTCCGAGCTTGCAAGTTGTGAAGTATAATCAATGTAGGGGAGAGGTCAGTCCGAAAGGGTTTTATGTACCTACAGTAAAAAGTTAGGTACTTTTAAAACTATTTAATTATAGTTAATACATACTATTTAATGATGTTATTTTAGTAAGGTACGCTGTTTTAAAAATAATTGTATTTCATGAAAACATTCAGGGTTACTTTTTAAAATATAATAAACAGAAGAAAACCAGTTCACACAAGCAACGCTCGTTTACGAGTACATATGAAAGTTAAATCAGGGGTCCACTATCCCTTTAAACATTTTCTTTACATGTCAAGTCACATCCCATAATGTTTCCTATTATCAAAGGAGAGACGCTAGTACTAAGAAGTTTCAATGTCTCCCCTAATGGTGGCCTCCCCTTAGTCTAGGGAGACGCTGGACCTTGGGAATCCTAACGTCTCCCTGGGGAACTAGATAGGGGAGATTTCAGGCCGAAAGGAAAACAATAAAAAGGAGTTTTAGTATCTCCCCTCACTGAGTGGAGACGCTAGTACTAGAAAATCCTTGCGTCCCCCCCAGGGGAACCAGCTAGGGGAGAGGTCAGTCCGAAACCCCAAAAAAGGTTTCGGACTGACCTGGTTTTTTATATTTTTTCTCTCTTTTCTTTTCTCAATAACCTCTCGAACTATTTTCTGTAGTTGAAGGTATGTTAAAAAGGTCTCCTATCATTGAGCATAAGCGTGAACTGTAAACCATGAAAATTACAAATTTTGAGTTGGATATGAAATTTATGTGAATTTTCCAAGTGAAAGTACTATCTACTACTCATATTGTGTGGTACTACTGTCTCATGATGGTTGATTGATTTATTTATGTATAATTAATTATAATGTAAGTAATTATAAGGTAATATATTTCTGTAAACAAGTACAATATGTACCTATATAAATATGTAAGTAATACAAATATTTTAATAAATTAACTATGAGATTATAAATGCGATAATCGCATGATTTATAAATATAATTAAGATTATCATAAAAAATAGATAATGTGGTATAAAGATCAATAAGATATTCAGTTATGAAATAATATTATAAATAATAATTAACCACGGTCACCTACAACTACTTCCAAGTAAAATACTTGGTTAAATATATTGGACCATAACGTTGGACCATAACATCTTGTACTTTTCTACTTGTTTTAATTATTTTTTTCTTACCGTTTTCGCCTCATGGCATCATCAGAGACCTTTCTCTCTGGTGATGCCGTGAGGCGAAACCGAAACCTAACCACCGCCCCGCCCGCCTCGAAGGCAAAGAAAAGAGTTTTTGACTCAAGCGACGACGTACTTTCAATCCTCTACCAGTATACTCGTAGTATTCTACTAGTATAGTATTCTTATATCTGTGAAAAAATGTCATGGAATGTCAATCTAATTTACATATTAAAAAAATGAAAATTTTAAAAGTCATACATACAAATTAACATGTCATTATTTCTCCACTATGAATTCATTAACTGAGTAGGTAAATCATGCGTTCCATTAGCCATGACTTCAGATGTTTTTTAAACTTTTTCAATGGTAGGTCTATAATTATAGAGGGAATTTTGTTAAGAAAATTTATGCATAATATCCAGAACCTATCTTTCGCTGTTACGAGTGCAGTCCCTGGCAGTTTTGAATAATTCGGGGTTGGTTCTAACAAGTTAGAGTTTATGCCCCACAGGATGCGCAGTGGGACCGGTCCAACCAAGCACAGAGTGAAAGGCAGGTGTTTTGGGACAGCATGAAAGATACCTTGGGTAAATGCAAGCCGAATGAAAGAATCATAATGTTAGGGGATTTTAATAGTCGGGTGAGAGTGGAGCGTGATGTATATGAAAGTGTTTTGGGTAAGTTTGGTTTCGATAGAGTGACTGAGAATGGAAAAAGTTTGCTTGAAGTATGTTTGGAGTGGTATCTTGTGGTAACAAACACTCTGTTTAACCACAAAGATATCCACATGTATACTAGACAAGAAGGAGAACAGAGAAGTATGATAGATTTTGTGATTGTGGACGACTGATTGAGAAAGACAGTGATGGATACCCGGGCTTATCGTGGCACTGGTGTCGACACAGACCACTATATGGTTGTAAGCCGGTTAAGAGGTTTATTTAAACGGTGGCGACACTACGCCCATGAGTCTGGGACCGAACTTGAACGGATAAAAGTAGAAAGTTTGCAAGAAAGGAATAAAAGAGAAGAATTTCGAAATAGCTTGAGAGAGAAGTATGAGAATATGGATGAAGAAGATGATATTGAAAAGTTATGGGTGCAGTTAAAGGAAGGACTTGTGCAAGTAGCTGTGAAAGTATGTGGTGTCAGCAAAAGGAAAAAAGGACGTATGGTCAAAAGAATGAGTGTAGAGGCACAAATGGTTGTAGCGGGCAAGAAGAAAGCGTGGCTGGACTGGTTGGCAATCAAAGCCAATCACAGAATGAATAAGGCGACAGGTGAGGATGTCTCAATATCAAAAGAGGAATACAAGAAGCGTAAAAGAGAAGTAAAGAAGGTGATAGCTAAAGAGAAAGAGAATGAAAGGGATGAATTTGATAGGAGGTTATCTGACAACTTCCAGGAAAATGTTAAACTTTTCTGGAAGTCTATAAGAACAGCCAGGGGCACTATCCAATCTTCGCAACTGGACAAAGTCAGAAACCACGATGGAAGCTCTCTGAGTGCGGAAGAAAGTGTTTTAAAGAGATGGAAGGAATATTTTGAAAGTCTGTTTGAGAAAGAGGATGCGCAAGCGGAATCTCTTATAGAGGACAAGAATAAAAGTGGGAATGAAGAGGAGAATGAAATAAGTGTGAAAGAGATTTTGGATGCACTGAATGGCATGAAAGCTGGAAAGGCAGCAGGATATGACAGGATCTCGACCGAGATGCTGAAAGCAGGACAAGGCGTTGTATCAAGTCAGTTGTACCGCCTTTTTAACCTTTGTTGGAGAAGCGCCACTGTACAAAGGGAAAGGGTCACAGCGAGACTGCAAAAACTACCGCGGGATAAGTCTGCTCAGCGTCGTCGGCAAGTTATATGCAAGGGTTCTGATTACTAGATTGAAGAATGACATTGATGACAAAATGTGGGATGTGCAAGCTGGATTTAGGAAAGGAAGAGGATGCATGGATCAGGTCTTCTCTTTGCGCAGCATTGCCGAAAAGTTCCTGGCAAAAAGACAAAAGGTCTACTGCGCTTTTGTAGACTTAGAGAAGGCCTATGATATAGTGGTGAGGAGCGAACTGTGGTCAGCGCTGTCCATGTATGGAGTAAGCAGCAATCTGATACGAGCACTGCAATCACTTTATGAGGGTTCCAGTGCTTGTGTCCGCATAAACGGGACTTACACGGACTGGTTCGGTATCGAACGAGGCGTCAGGCAGGGCTGTGTAGCGTCACCAATGCTGTTTAACCTATACATGGATAACTATCTGAAAGATCTGAAAGCGAGTGTGTGTGGTTTAAGAATGGATGAATTGACCATCAAGTGCCTCTTATATGCTGATGACCAGGTAATACTTGCGTCATCGGCGGAGGAGTTGCAGGTGATGGTTGATATTATGAATGAGTCTTTGAAAAGGAAGGAAATGAAAGTGAACGCAAGTAAGACGAAAGTAATGGTATTTGAACGAGACGAAAGTATGTCGAACTGTGCGATTGTTATTGAAGGAGAGAGAGTGGAGCAAGTGAAAGAGTTTGTGTATTTAGGGTCCAAGTTTACAAGGGATGGAAGATGTGACGACGACATTGAAAGAAGAGTTATGGCAGGAAATCAAGTGAATGGGGCTCTGCATAACTTTATGAACAGCCAGAAGATTTCCCGGAGGGCTAGGCTGGCTGTTCATAGAGGAGGGCTGGTCCCTACACTTATGTATGGCAGTGAATGTTGGGTTTGGCAGAAGAAGCATGAAAGTAAAATAAATGCAGTGGAAATGAGAAGTTTGAGAAGTATGACTGGGGTGACATTGGTTGCGAAAGTGAGGAACAGCGAGATACGAGAACTTTGCGGTGTATCAGAAGATGTAGTGAGTAAGATAGAAAAAGGGATGCTTAGATGGTTCGGGCAGGTAGAAAGGATGGATGAAAGAAGATTGACGAAACAGATACATAAGGCGGGCGTGAATGGACAGGCAGGTAAGGGTCGACCTAGGCGAACGTACTTCAACCAAATCGGAGATGTTTTGACCAAAGGTCAGGTCAAGAGCACCCAGAACCGGAGAGCGTGCATGAAGATAGTTATGAAAGTGGAAGAAGCGAAAGAAGTATGCCAGGACCGTAGCAAGTGGAATTCCATAGTCTCTGCCTACCCCTATGGGAAAGAGGCGTGACCATATGTATGTATGTATGTATGGTTCTAACAAACACACTTACTTTGAAGATATACATAACTGGTCGTGGTAGTATATTAAATCTTTTGAAATGCGGTTTGCATGATTGATATGGTGGGTAACACCCGACTACCACCCAGTGGCCACACAGGTGGCCATGGTCCGCCGGGCGCCACTCGGAATTCTTCACCGGAGGCGCTCGGCATGGACATAGGGCCGCGGATTAAAAAAAAACGCTCAAGTTTCTACTTTTAGAAACATCGCTTAACTTAACAGTCCCCATTTGCTTACTAATTGATGAAGTAGGTCCCTGTTACTATTTTAAAGGTCACACAAAATAAATATACATAAAATATTATGTCCATATTACCAAACTTCTATGTCAAATGGGCCGAGTTAAAAAAATCTACGATCTGAAATGTTTGTTTAGGAGTTTGGATGGCTTCTGTGTATTTAGATTTCATATTACAAATGATATGAATACATGCATTGCGTATTCTGACATATTGATCACAAAATTTAGGTCTTGGTCGTTATTTAAGCATATTATAGCAAAGCCTTTTAGTTTATACCGTCATCGTCGTAAAGTCGACTTTGACGTTGAAAAATGTTCACCGACATTTGCTTCTCGGTTTTTAGGGTTCCGTACTCAAATGGTAAGAACGGGATAAGCATAATCTACCATTATATTACCAATGAATACTCCACTAAGTATATCATTGTCTGACTATCACCAGGCTGTCTCATGAACCGTGATAACTATACACTTATAATTTTCACAGATAATATTGAATTTCTGTTGCTATTAACAAGAAAAAAATAACACTGTTCTATTAATCTTTTTATATCGCCAAATTTATATTTTCTTTTCAAATGTAATGATATCTACTGTTTTATTATAATGTACCTATGTATCTAATACCTAAAGATATGCCTATAATTCTAATATTTACACACCATCTTAGTTATTAAAAACTACCTACTAACCCATAAAATAACTTTGCAGATATAATCTGCCGTTCACTAAATGAAGAGACAACTTAAAGTTAACACATGTCATTAACACCGCCATATAGAGATATTATATTCACACTAATGTTACATAATTGAGTTACAATTTACATACCTAAGATCAAGGATAACAATAGTCACGCTTATATTCCCGAGGGGTTAAGCAGAAGTCAGACCCACATTATGCCTGTCGGTTTGTTGGTCCCACTTATTGCCGTTACTAGGCTGGCACCAAATACAGTAATAATATAAATAAAGGCAGTGTTACTCGATACGGCACGCATCGTGAGGAAATTCTTCTCTCTGGAGCCCTAACCACCGGTAGCTTGGTCCTTGTACCCGATGTCAGTGGGTCACTATTTTTTATATTTATAAATATATTTGTGTTTTTTATAAGTTTATTTCAAAATATAGTAAATATGTATAAAGTTTAATAAAGGAAAAAAAATCTATTAATATTATAAATATGAAATTTTGTGTAGATGTTTATTAATTCGGATTTAATATGTTATAATCACGCGTAAACAGTTTAACAAAATTTTCTCAAATTAACAAATAATACTATTGTCCTATATCATTTCGTATCACTTGTTTGATACATTATAAACTTATAAGTTAACGTAAGGATAATAAGGGGATATCTATCCTACGTGTCCCGAGTTTTATTAGGATCGAGGGCACTATTCCTGTCATTCGATTTTCTAACCAAGTGCGGACATGGCCCGCATGTGTTGCACTCACTAGATTGTTTTGACTGACGTGCATGCAGGTAATTTCTTCATCCTGAATGCTATAATTATGCTATTTTTATCCCGGTAAAGTGTCCCAGCGGGAATAGAATAATCTTTATTGTACACCAATATAAATAAATATGAGAAACATCGTATGAAAATGTACAAATGGCGCCCTTATCACTAAAAGCAATCTCTTACAGGCAACCTTTGGATGGACATAAATGGTAAGAAATAAGATGTGAAAGTAGGTAGTCATTGGTGTTTGAGTAAATTTAGTGAGGAAACATGAAAACAATCTTATGGAGACTAATATCATAAGAATTAATATAAGTACATAAACAAATAAATTTAAATAAGGAAAGACATAAGTAATGGACATGAAGCATTCTATAACATATACAAAGTAGCTACATAATATTACACTAGAGATCAAAATACATAGGTACATAGCATTTTGGACAGCATTTAAAAAATATATTACTTAGGTATTATAAATCCATATTATAGACTATAATGAATTATTATTACTATTGACGACTTACACAATAAAACTAGTAAATAACAATATAATTTATATCAGTGACAACAACGACAAATATTGTGACTAGACACCCAGGTAATCTTTAATCATTATTTTGAAGATCGCTACCGTTGGTGCCTTCCTGATAGTCACAGGCAGGGAATTCCAGAGTCGAACCGCCTGCACTGAGAATGATTTGTCATAAAAGCCAATTGCATGCTCTGGTACTGATAACACCAGGGATTCTGACGACCTCAAGGATCTTACATGTGTGTCATTTAGGAACGTAAAACGTTCTTTTACGTACTATTACGTTATAACGGGAACCTGAATACTATTAAATATTTCCTTTATTCTGCTTGTCGATTCCCTGCAGGCAGAGTCTCCATGAAAGAAAGTTCGTTAGGAATTTATATTTCCACATGTTGTGGTTTCGAGTCCTATTCATGGTTAATTAAGTAAAGATATAACAATTCAAACTGTCATTACAAATTAATTAAAAATTAAACAGAGGGGCTTACATTATGTACCCATGTTCGACATGAAGCTCTAATGTCTTAGTCGCATGAGCCGTATCAACTGGGCCAGTGCCATCTCAAGGCTAATTATTACAATTTCGCAAGATACTCATTTTACTTTTAATGTTAAATTTTATATGAATGTCAGTTTCCGATTGTTGTTTGACCGAGTTGTGCGTTGGTGTGTTTGATTTTTAATTGATTGTGGTTCTTCCAATAGTGAAAACAATTTCAATATTGTTTTTTGGACACTTTTTTATGTGCTTAAAGGTGTGTGATCATTTTTTATGTTGCGTGTTTAGTGTTTAGGTGTAGCTCTTATTTTGGTTCATTTTTATAAATTTTATGGCTCTTATGTATTAAACTCTCCTACGTCAAACGTCAAACGTCTTATCGGGATGAAAAGTTGCCTTAATTATATCTGCTCCGTTCCCAAAATATTTTTATTTCAAATTCTAAGTGATATTAAATTTTGTTACAGGACCAAACGCCACCATGTCTTTCATGGACTCGTATCGGAATTTCATGGATCGCAACAGCGGTAAGTTTCATTTTACATACTATAGTACAATTATGTAGGTAGCCTTGATTTTATTAGCTATTGTAACTATGAATTTAACAACACATTGAAACTATGGAGCGAGATTGGATGATGTCGGTATTGGTCATCGTAGCTCAGTGGTCAGACCATTCTCCTTGTTAGGGAAAGGCCGTGGGTTCGAGTCCTGCCGATGACATTTCAGTTTTTGTGATTTATAATTTTCTATCTAAATATTGTAACTATCGTCTAATTCGCGTGACTAGAAAGTGGAACTGGCTCAAAGGGATGTTTTACAAAAGCTTTTATTTCGCCCTTATTTCGTCAATAGATTTGATGGACCCACTTAATTGTGAGTAAATGTACCTGATAGTGGCAATAGGCTTACCCTCTACTAAGTAAAACTAACATAACTAAGATAAAATTGGGAATGAAAATGTACCTGAACCTCCCCATGTCATCCACCGAGCCTTTTCCTAATGTAGTTGGGGTCGACTTTCCAGTCTAACTGCCATTTTGCTGAACTTCGATATTTCACGTAAAGCGACTGCCATCTAACTTCTACAACCCATGGGCAATATTGAAGTTCTGTAGTTAGACCGGTCGGATTTTTGATTTAGGGCTCCAACTACCCCTAACGACTGCCAGATGTTCGTATGACAACCGGGGCCGGCGACTTAATGTACTCTTTATAGGCACGGAGGGGTAGCAATGTCTTACGAAATGGTCATCCATTCTAAAACCGGCCTGACTAGATGTTGCTTAACATTTTCGGTTACCACTAAACCACAAGCCCATGTAATCTCAAATATTTTACTTGATATTCAAACCGTTTTGAATTCAGACTTTCAAAGAAAATAGATGCAATGTTTACATTTGCGTTGGTCAAGGTTGTTAATGTTGCTATACTACAACATCGGGGCAACCTCTAAAAATAACTGTTATGTGTTGTGTTTATGAATGAATTTCGAAAGATTTATAGTTTTATGAAGGTTGATTCTATTACGTGTTAATAAGGCCAACGATTCTACCGGTGATAGGAGTGATAGAAGCTGATTTTAAAGGTCATAGATATATTTGGAATTTCTTCATACACGCATTTTTTGTAGTGGTTAAGAATGTAATCGATGGTACAGTAAAAGTATGCAAAACGTCACGTTTTGCATAATATGGGGAAGTTAGGGTTTTTGACTACTTTGGAAGTTTTGCTAGTGGTTTTAAGCTGAATAATATTGCGATATTTTTGAAATGAACAAGACATTTTTTCGTCCACCATTCATCAACTATATTTACAATATTCCAGAAAATAAACGCTATAATTTATTACTAGAAACTCTCTAGAGAGAGCTGCTAGTTTTTTAACATTTTCATCAGCTCTGTATAAAAGTCCATAAGAAGTGAAGTAGCAGCAGTATAAAATCAATTCAGGGACCTCCTGTTAACTGTGAGGTAGACCTACTGGGATAAAGGCTTCACCAGTAAATTGGTTCTACAACCGTTTTAGGTACATTACAGAGCTCTAAGGTAATCCTTTCTAGGTCGTACCCGGGACGTACGGCAATATTCGTAAGGCGGCAATAGGGATACCTACCTTCTTTTTGACAGACCTGATATCTCTTTAATTTTTAAATAACTTTCAATACAATAGTATTATTTTCTCATTAAAATTAAATGATACCTCATCATTATATTATAGTCTATTTTCACTATCATTACCTAATATTTTTTTTTCATTTTCTGTGCCATCAAAATCCAATTAGTAATAATTAAATCCATGAAACAAATTAAAGTTCAGTGCATTATTAATTCAATTTTAATTGTAATGTAGACAAGTTTTTTTATGGTATATTAACAATTGGGATTATTTTCTTGTCATCATGGTCATCTCACACACTCTGACGTTGTGTGAGCATGTTAAAAAAATGGCTCAACACACTTACAACTTACAACCGTAATAATTTACTACCAAGATAATTTTATAATACTACCGATAAAACCTTACTCTTTCAACTATTTAAAAAGGTTTTGCCTCTATTTTTTTAACAAATTAATCAAAGTTCCAAGTACCTAACTGTAAAAAAAAATACGAGTAACGCTCTGGGATAGTCCTTCTGAAAGTACACCTAGGGCGTTCGGCAGTGGATTACCGCGTACAGGTTGAGTGGTTACTGTTAAAAAAAAACCATACTCAAGCCAGCGTCAGTACCTTTTTTCCAATTTGCAAATTATATCTCTTTTCAAAGGGTCGCCTTATGTACCGTGAAACAAACATAACGTATGACCAATTGATTATAAACCATGTACCATTTACTTTATTAGAGAGGTCTTAGGATTTTGTGAGTCTATAAAATAATAATTTCCAAATAAATGCTATTTAAAATAAAATAAAAAAATTTTTTTTTTGGACATTCTCACACAACGTCATCTAGCCCAAATTAAGCTAATATAAGCTTGTGTTATGGGATCTAGACGACTGATAAACATACTTATATATTTCTAAATACATACATATTAGACATAGAAAATACCCAAACTCCGAAACAAACTTTTGTGGATCACACAAGTAATTTGAATCGACCCGGAATCGAACCTGGGACCTCAAGGGCGGCAGTCGCATACTCATACCACTGTGCCACCGAGGCAGTCTTAAAGTGCTGAATCTGTGAGATCGTGACGAGTATACAGCTAGTTCGCATAGGTTTGTGATGTTTAGACAACCTCTTCTATGTTAATCATTTAATTATAAATCATTCTATACAGGCAACTCTGTGGGATATATCTCAAGTTAGCTATATCGAATCGCGATATCACATTCACTTTTAAAGGACGCATGCGGTCATGTAGAAATCTACTGGCATAATTTTGTAATTTAAACTTAATATCCTTCTTTTTAGAATGACCGCCATTAATTTGTGAAATGATGCTATCTGTTTCCAAATGGAAGGTTGTAGTTATCAACGTTAGTTTATTGATTAACGATAGTTTTTGTGATCTATTTATAATTTCTTTCTTAATATTTTAAGAATAGTTTAAGCAAACTCATTGCTTTAAAATACAAAAATATATAGATTTGGTAAGGATTCATCTAAAAATTCAGTGTTCAAATATCGTAGTAACACGATACACTGGTACTGTTAGTTCGGTAGAACTGCGATAGGTGGATCCAACGCTAACCATAATAGCGCGATGTGGATATTATGAATATGATATGAAGCAAAAATTCGATGTTGTCGGTAGTGGTCATCGTAGCTCAGTTGGTCAGAGCAGCTCCCCTGTTAGGGAAAGACCGTGGGTTCGAGTCCCGCGGATGACATCAGTTTTTGTGATCTATTTATAATTTCTTTCTTAATACTTTAAGAATAGTTTAAGCAAACTCATTGCTTTAAAATACAAAAATATATGGATTTGGTAAGGATTCATCTAAAAATTCAGTGTTTAAATTTCGTTGTAACAGGATACACTTTTTTTTCCCGCATCGGTGAGTGAAGGCGTGCGTGGGGTGCAGCCCTACATCACGCAACCCTTCTAGCCTGATTCTGTAAGGACGGTGGGTTGCTAATCCATCGTCCTCAGGCCCCGATCATGGAGGTAAATGATCCTGGGCGTAGTCACGCCTGCGGCGCCCTCACCGCAGACTTCGGAACTCAGCGGGGAGGATACGCTCCCTCACCCTACCGGCCGCCTCCTTTACGAGCATAACCTGCTCGCAGAAGGAATGGATGCGTTCCACTGGCTCTCGCTAGAGACCATGGCTTGTAGCATGGTCTCCAGCGAGCGAGTATTCACGCTCAGGCCCACAACGAGATCCCGGCGCTGACTCGCCCAGGCTGAGCATTCCACCAACGTGTGGAATGCCGTGTCTTCGCCAGAAGCCTCGCAGTGTTGACACGCGGGTGTGACCTCACGATGCATGCGAAACAGATACTCACCGAAGTTTCCGTGCCCGGTGATGATCTGTGTCGCACGATACGTGAGGCCACCGTGCTGCCTCTGCAGCCAGTCCTCCATGATCGGTCTCACCACCGCGATTGCTTTGGTTGCTGAAGTCGCACCTTCCATGTCTCCATGAGATCCTGGCGGAGTTGGGACCGCTGAGCCTCGATTTCTCGAGACGCAGGCCTGTGGTCCCGCTCCAGCGCCTCCTTGTGCCATTGGAACAATGACGCAAGGGCTCTCGCTTCCAGGTCCCATGGAGGAGTAGCGGCTAGGAGACATGCAGCCTCCAGGGAGATCGTGCGGTACCCTCTTATTGTTCTGACGGCCAAGGTCCTCAACGATCTGTGTAAAACAGCAGTGTTGTTGGCCGTCAGTCTTGGCGCCCATACGGGTGCCCCGTACACGGCCATACTCCACACAATCCCCAGGTACAGTCTCCTACAGGAAGTGTTGGGTCCCTTTAAGTTGGGCATCAGTCGCGAAAGCGCGGCTGCTGCCCCCGTCACTTTGGGGACCAAACTTCGGATATGTGGTCCGAAGTTCCAACGGCCATCGAGTACGAGCCCCAGATACTTCATGGAGGGCTCGATGCCGATGCTAACGCTCCCTATATTTATGCTGGATCCTGGAGGTGGCCCGCGCCGAGGTCCGTGAAAACACAGAGCCTCGGACTTATTCAGTGCCACGTCCAGTCCCAGCCTCCGTATCCGATCCAACACGATACACTATTACTTTATCGGAAAAGTGTACACACAGTAACATCTCTCATACAATCTTCTCTAAAGTCAATGTTTCTTGCACCCAGTACACCGCAAACAGTCATAGCGTAGGATACGATGGTATTTGTACTAAAATAATCAAAGCAGTAAATGAACATATATGTCATCACCTCAGCCACATTATCAATTTATGTATAAGTACGGGTATATTTCCAGCAGCACTCTAAATAAGTATCATAAAGCCTCTCTATAAAAAGGGAGACTCACAGTTTATGGATAGTTATAGACCTATTGCTTTGCTACCAATATTCTCAAAGATATTTGAAAATATTTATATAATTCAATAAATACTTTTTTGAAAAAGAAAAGTTATTATGTAATGAACAGAAGGGGTTTCGTCAGAATAAAACTATAAACATGGCAATCTATGACTTTTATAAAAATGTTATTATCTATGTCGACAAAAAAACACCTGTTTGTGCTATATACTGCGATATGTCCAGTGCTTTTGATTATGTGGACCACAAAATACTTTTAAAGAAACTGGATATTTACGGAATAAGAGGAAATGTTCAGAATTTGATTCAGTTTTATCTAGAGAACCGTCAACAAATGACGGCTATTACAAGAGTGAATAATAATACTCAGTTAGAAGAAATCCATACTTCCAAGGCCCAGTATGTATCATATGGTGTCCCTCAGGGTAGCGTCCTTGGGCCACTTTTGTTTATTATATATATCAATGACTTACCAAAATGCACTATACACAAAATGACATTATTCGCTGACGATAGTACCATAACCATACCTTGTAAAGACATTGATGATTATAACTCTGACATTAACGAATCACTGACATCGATAGTTTCATGGTTGAATGATAACAATTTAAAAATTAATCTATTAAAGACAAATATAATGCATTTTGGACAAAGGCACCAGAACCGATTAAATGTGAACCTGATGCATGACCAGGTGCAAATAGAAGAGTCTATGACTGCGCGGTTTCTGGGGTTGACATTAAATAGTAAGTTGAAATTTACGGAACACATTGACATACTTTGTAAAAAAATTTGTAGCTTATCTTACGCTCTCTATAAACTTGCACCTATTATTAACAAAGTAGCTTTACTGTCAGCATACCATGGTTTAGTGGAGTCAGTACTTCGATATGGTATAATTTTTTGGGGTAATGCAACTAACAATGACATGGTCTTTAAAATGCAAAAGCGTTGCATCCGTGCCATGTTTGGTATTGAGAGCACTGACAGTTGTGTGCCATTTTTTAAAGAGCACAATATTCTGACACTCCCCGGCATATACATACTAGAGGTAGCACTGTTTACCAGGTATAACCCACACCTGTTTCCAAGATTAATGGACAAAGTCGTGCGTAATCGTCACGATAATAACAGGCTATGTGTCCATCCTGCTAAGACTGCCCTATTACATAAAAGTGTAATATGCATGGCTCCATTAATCTACAACAAAATTCCCAAAAATATAAAAAATTTGAACAACAATCGTTTTAAGTGGGCACTCAAAAGATTGTTGACTGAGAAGTGCTACTATAGTATTAAGGATTTTCTCGAGGACATGACCCTGTAGGATTGACTTTTGTTTGTAACTGGATGACTGATGTATAATATAGATGTGATGACTTGAAGTTAAATAATAATTTGTACACCACTCAATGGTAAAACATGTTGTGTCCAATCGAAGTTTAAGACCTATATAATAAGCACTTGACTATGTATATTATATGTACACATGTTTTTGCAAATAAATATTATCTTATCTTATCTTATCTTACACTGATACCGTTAGTTCGGTAGAACTGCGGTAGGTGGATCCAACGCTAACCTTAATAGCGCGATGTAGAAATTATGAATATGATATGAAGCAAAAATTCGATGTTGTCGGTAGTGGTCATCGTAGCTCAGTTGGTCAGAGCAGTCCCCCTGTTAGGGAAAGACCTTGGGTTCGAGTCCCGCCGATGACATCTGTTTTTGTGATCTATTTATAATTTATTTCTTAACATTTTAAGAATAGTTTAAGCAAACTCATTTCTTTGAAACACAAAAATATATGGATTTGGTAAGGATTCATCTAAAAATTCAGTGTTTAAATATCGTTGTAACACGATACACTGGTACCGTTAGTTCGGTAGAACTGCGGTAGGTGGATCCAACGCTAATCTTAATAGCGCGATGTAGAAATTATGAATATGATATGAAGCAAAAATTCGATGTTGTCGGTAGTGATCATCATAGCTCAGTTGGTCAGAGCAGTCCCCCTGTTAGGGAAAGACCGTGGGTTCGAGTCCCGCCGATGACATCAGTTTTTGTGATCTATTTATAATTTCTTTCTTACTATTAATAAGAATAGTTTAAGCAAACTCATTGCTTTAAAATACGAAAATAAACGTTAGTTTATATAACGTATAATTATTTACCAAGTTACATTTAATGTAACCAAGATTTCTGAACCCAAAATTGTCAGGGGTACCCTGCAAGACGAATCCTGGCAAAAAAGTCAAATACTTAATGTGCCTTTTTAATTTATATGTCTACTATTTCAGGGATAAAGACACACCTTTAATCTGAAACAAACAATAGTTGATCGACTTATTCAACCAATAATATCGCATAAAATCTATGTAACGCACAGAGCAAAGCAAAGAATGTCAAGTAACCCAATCAAAACATTTTTTAAATTTTCTGCATGTACTGATATTATATTACTGAAGTTGACGTTTGCTGTACTAGCCCTGTAAAGCCTTTTTTTCGTTCTTGGTCTGTACCCAAAAGCTAAAACAGGAACCGTATTACTGTGACTTCGCTGTCCGTCCGTCCATCTCTAATTTTCAAAAAACAGTATAAAATCAATGTTTAGTGGGGCCCTCATACAACAAACGTAATTTGTTTTACCATTTTTATAGTTATTGGTACGGACCCTTTATGCGCGTGCCAGACTCGCACTTGGCCGGTTCTTTTTTTAAATAGTAGGTAATAGATGATGTTACACGTTAAGGATGTGTATATATCAACAAAAAGTTTAGTTTAGTTTATTATCAGATGATACACATAACGTAAATACTTATATCAGATTCTAATTACTTTATGTTATGGATTACCTACTTGGATCATGGACGTGGCACTAATTTGAATTTTTTTAATACAAACTTAGTGCGGAAGTAATGGCAAAGCATTTAGTTCTGAGGGTCAAGAGGTAAAAACACCTGACCAACATTACAATACGTTATGAAAAAGGATTTATCTACAGAGGAAACTTTTGTTATAAAAAAATATTAATCAATTTAAGGTTCTTGTTGCTCTGTTTTAATTATTTTTTCTTGCTGGTAATATTGTAACCTAAATTATACAACTTAGATTCACGATTAAGTTTTACAGTCTAATCAAAAATTAATCTAAAAAAATCTAAAAAGTACATAATCATGATTTGAATTTTTTTAGCTAATAATTCAAGCGACTATTCAGCCTAGGTAGACTACGTAGCCACTTGAAACATTGTGTGTGCCCGACTGGCCTCACCTGATGACTCCCCAGACATGAACCCAGCCGTTGCACACGGCGTCCTGCTGATTCTCAAAGACTCTTCCATACGGCGAACCACCAGGACGCTTGCGTACCCACAGCGTTTTCTGCCCGGTTGGTCTCACTGTGGGGACGCGTGTTACAAGATCTATATAATTATGTAAAAGGTACTTACCACATACAGACTTAAGGAGAATAAATAAGTAACACACCTTATCCAGATTACATCATTTATTATATGAATTCCTGATGACATTACAAAAATATACAATAGTATATGAAGAGGTTTAAATTATGTGGTTTTTGTTTTTAAATAGTGCATAAATAAACCGTTCAATAGATTTGGATAAAAATGTATACATAGATATTGACCACTTCCTTTTTTACTATCCGAGAACTATGTTGACTTGGGAATTTGGAACATTGTACGACACGGCATAAAAATATTATAATATTGTTATGCACAACAAATTTTAGTCATTTTAACGTATACCGATAAATTATTTTTTTAAATATAACAATACCTATGATACATGAACAGTTTTAATCAATAAATATCATGTAAAACTATTTTTTTATTATTAGCACGCACGAGTTGCACAAATAATAGTTTTATGGTCATAGACTTCAAATTGAGATAATCATTGTAGATATAGTTCTTTTTTAATTTTTTTGGTCTTGTGTGTGCGAACAATAACTTAAATGTCGTTTTGGTAAACCATTTCCGTACTCGTCATTATATTATAACTAGGTATGCAATACATTCTGCTGTTGCAATAATTGAGCTGAGTTTGTCGATCCGGTTCGAACTCCTAAACGACTGGACCGATCTTTATGAATTCAGATCTATGCATGGTGATGGTCACTATGACCGTGCCAAATTTCAAAAAGATCGGTCCAGTCGTTTAGGAGGAGTTCAAACACTAACGAAATACACGAGTCGTCTAAGAAAGAGCTTCGTAAACTCCGCTCAACAAAACTTGTGTACGCTCTCGTGATATTCGTACGTCCACATTTTACAAGCCACTTTGTTGGTCTCACGTAATATGACTATGAGGCGAGTTTATAGGCACTTAAGATTATTTGCTAGAGCCTTGTCAAATTATCAGTAGGTGCATCGTAAGCAGGTGACAATGACATTGACTTGACCTATGGAGATTTTTTATAGTTTTTATTTATTTATTTCTTATTTACAACAGTCATAACACTCATCACATGTTATAATCCCAATGCGACAGTGTAGTACTATTATTAAATGCTAGAATTTAACATAATCATAAAACAATCGTGTAAAAATTAAAATTCATATTTCCAACATACTTATTCAGTAAAATAATAAATTCATCTTAAGACATTGAGACCAGAGGCATGGAGTCCTCGGCCTCATACGAACATCTATAGCGTCGTTACGGGTATTTGAAGATCTAAAACAAAATCCGACTGGTCTATGTACTGAGCTTCAATATCGCCCTTGGGTTGTGGAGGTCACGGAAAATATTGAAGTTCAGTCGCATCGCAGTTAGACTGGATAGTCGAGCCTAACTGGGTTGGGAAAAGGCTCAGTGTAGATGTTGATAGGCCACCTTAGCACCCTAAACAACAACAAATATCACAACAATATTTATGTAAGGTTTTCGAAAAACTACCTTTAAATATTAGTTATTATCGATTCTGCTATTATTAGGTGTTTGTTTATAAACAATAGTGTTACCATCCGAATTATAATAATTTTATAATTTTCATGCCCGATAGAAGTATTGTTAGTTTTACACTACGTGATTTGAATTCAATATAGTCGTTTAAGGTGGTCTCAATTGTTAGGGTACCGGTTAGATTTGGAATTATATCATATATAATGTGTTAACAATTTGCAAAGACAAAGAATCACCAAAAATGTTTAAAAAAATTATCACAAAATATATATTTCAAATAAATAAATCGAATATGTATTGTCAACAAGAAAATACATATTCGTAATAATATGAGATTTAATAAAGTTACTGCTAAGAAAGCAAGAAAGTACATCATCTTGAGCTTGATGAATTTAGTCTTAGGTTGTAGAAATCGTTTGAAAATATATACTACATCGATACCGTGGGGAAGAAAGGTCGTAAAAGCCAAAATACAAACTTTTCAGGAAAAGTAAAAAACGAAAAAAAAAAAGAAAAATCTGTCATAACTTTTTCAATTTTAGACTTATAATCATAAAGAATAGTGCAAAATATTTGTGTTTTAATGTATTTTAAAGCAAAATACGCATAATTAGAATAAACTGTAAAAATTATAAAAAAGTGGTGGATATGCCCTTTAAATTCAACTTTTGTATTGGGGCAAGGGCATAACTACATTTATATTACTTTACTGAAGTTATTTATGGGCGTAAATAACTACTTTAACTAAATTTAAAATAATAATAGAGCTTTAACTAATACCATAAGTGATTTATTTAGCCCTAATATTATAAATCTGAAAGTTTCTAAGGATGTATGGCCTTAAACGGGGCTCCCGTATGGGCGGATAGATTGGCGGTCAGGGTGAACGCGCTCTGTTAAACAGACCTCTGCGAACCTCGGCCGTCAAAACCATACGGGGGTACCGCACGATCTCCGGAGAGGCTGCATGTCTCTTAGCCGGGACCCCTCCATGGAAGCGCTGGGGAGGGACCACAGGCTTGCGACTCGAGAAATCGAGGACCAGCTGTCCCAACTCCGCCAGGATCTCATGGAGACTTGGAGGGTGCGACTTGAGCAAACTAAGTGGGGAACTACCGTCATCGCGGCGGTGAGACCGATCATGGACGAGTGGCTGCAGAGGCGGCATGGTGACCTCACGTATCGTGCGACGTAGATCATTACCGGGCATGGATGCTTCGGTAGCTATCTGTTTGGCATCCATCGTCAGGTCACACACCGGTGTCAACACTGCGAGGTTTCCGACGATGACACCGCACTCCACACGTTGGTGGAGTTCTCAGCGTGGGCGAGTCAGTGCCGGGATCTCGTAGTGGGTCTGGGCGTGGATATCCGCTCGCTGGAAACCATGCTCTAAGCCATGGTCTCCAGCGCGAGTAGGTGGAACGCGGCCGTGTTCTTCTGCGAGCAAGTCATGCTCGCGAAGGAGGCGGCCGAGAGGGAGAGGGAGCGTACCCTCCCCGCTGAGTTTCACAGTCAGGGCGCCGCAGACTCATCTACGCCCAGGATCATCGACCTCCATGATCGGGGCCTGAGGACGGCGGGATAGCCACCAGCCGTCCTTACAGAAGCAGGCTAGAAGGGTTACGTGCTGCGGGGCCTTTGCCCCACAGCAAGCAACCAGATTCACTCACTGACGCGGGATAAAACCCAACCTCAACGACGCGGGATTTTCATTCCGACCAAACCCCCGAATAGGCCACACAGCTGGCCAAAGTCCGCCGGGCGCCACCGGAAATACCTTCTGGAGTCACCAGAGACGCCCACAGCAATGGACATGGGAGCGGTTGCGATCTCGAGAAATTTAAAATAAAAAATGAGTATAGTCTACAATAAGATATAAGATACTCGTACCTTTTATCGCAATACTCCTACGGGTATATTGGAAATGTAGTAAAACATTAGCAAGCAATTAAGAAGCTAGTAGCGTAAACATTTAAAGGTGTAAAAGGAATAATTGTACTTTTAGCGAAGTCAAAACGGCATAAAAGCCAGTTGATTATGACATTTACTGTTACAGCCAAACTGTTAAAATTAGTGATACGCCCAAATTACTAAAAAGATTAACTTAAAATGGATTTAAGATATTTTTTACTTAAAAAAATGTTTAGGATGTAAAAAGTACTGGGGTGTAAAAGTCATTTTTATTAACTTTCTGAAACTTTAAATATACATATCGATAGAGCGCGAAATAGTGAACCAGACTGCATTATTAAGTCATTTTCGCCAAAAGTGGCTTTTTCGACCTTTCTTCCCCACGGTATCGACATGAACTACCCAACAGTTGATACTGTTTGCAATAAAGATGCATTATAACGTGTAATAAATATATAATAAATAATACCATTAAATAATTTACTTAATTGCTCTGATGCCATGAATGCTAATCATTTTACTATGAGTGATGTAAAACGGATGTAAATTACAGATACACTAGACCTAACTATCCATATCTTTCGTACTAGTACGGTGTCTTGCGCGGTGCTTGGCGTCGCACTACGCCATAGGTTTTGGCCTATAACTTTTGACCCCTTAGGGCTAGGTCAAATTTTCGATTTTTTGGCTTGCCTCCAGATCGAGGGCAATCCATAGAGAGGTCAACCATCATTGGAGCATAAGCAGTTCTCGAACACTAAGGGGGACATTCCCCGTTTCTAAATATAGATAAGCAAATGCGTAACTGCAACAGAGTTTGATTTGAATTAGTATGCCAACGAACAATCTTTTCAATGTTATAAAAGTGTTAGCATAGGGTATGGCTAAGCATACAAAGTTTCGAATCTCTGGGTTGTTCGGAACAGACAACCTTAAGCCTTCAGGAATCATCAAATACCTATAAGGTGAATGGCCAAAATTGCCCCAGCTCCAGCGTAATTGAAACTTATATCTCAGATTATAGTACACATTATAGTACACATTATTGTACACGTACACGTTGTCATAGGGGGCTCGTGATCTAGTGGTAACCGACAATGTAAACACATTGCAAAGGTTAAGCACCATCGACTCAGGCCGGTCTTACGATGGATGACCATTTTATAAGACATTAAGACCCCTCCGTGCTTCGGAGAGCACGTTAAGCCGTCGGTCCGGGTTGTCATGCAAACGTTTATGGTAGTGGTTAGGGGTAGTTGGAGCCCTAAATCAAAAATCCGGCTGGTCTAACTACAGAACTCTGATATCGCCCATGGGTTGTGAAGGTCCGATGGCAGTCGCAGTTAGACTGGAAAGCTGACCCCGACTGCGCTGGGAAAAGGCTCGATGGATGATACCATAGTCAGATATAGAAAAAATGCCCTAGTGCTTAGATCAAATATACCGGTATATTTGATTTAAGCCCTAGTTATTTATATTGACACAAATAGCCAAATTCTAAATTCTATTGACCCAGCAGAACGTTATAGTTTAAGCTTCTCAAAATAATTGTAGGAACCGTTTGTATTAAAACTAGAAATAAAGTTTAATACTGGAACTTAAAGATAGTGTTTAAAGTAGAATCGGTCATTAGATTTAATTGATATCTTTAATGGTAATATTTTATTGAAAGTTTTACAATATTTGGTTAAAGTAAATAACAAAAATCATGCCAAAAAGTATTGAACTGCCTCGTATAATAGTTGAGATACCCGAATCATATTTTAAAGTGACGAATAAAACCTTAGTCATCTTAAATTCTTGAAGGTCCAATGTATACGGCAGCGTATAATATTAAATTCCTTCAATAGTCTAACACCTTATGCACAATCTTTATTTTTTACTATGTAACTACTAAAAAAATCCTTTACATCTGCCTTAACAATCATTGAATTCTTATTCGGTATCGTGCACTTTAATACGATAATTATGAAAATGAAGTCAGTCATTTCCGCGTATACGTTTTATTTTCTATCGAAGACTACCTTTTGATACCTTGGATACTGAATATAAACACTATTTGTCTGATCATTTTTAATGATTAAGATGTTTTGATAATTCTCGCATGTTCTTTAAAATGTTTTGAAACACGATAAAATAATTCTAAATTAATATTGAGTCGTAAGCAATTATTAAATCTTAGAGTACCTACGTTAGAGTAGGAATACAATACTGAGATAAAAAGTATCCTATAACTATGTCAACTCAGGAAATGATCTATCTATATATCTTTGTGGGCATTTTTATTCAATGTGATTGAATGAATAACAGTCACTCTTCCCACACCTCATTCTAAGTTCCTAGTCCCTGCAGTCACTATTTGATCCAGCTAGTGAAACGAGCTTTTAATCAACTATCTAGTTTTAAAAGCACAAGATACTAAGCAAGTGCAAGCATTAGCAATAGATAAAACTGATGGTTACAACACCATCAGTTTTATCTATTGCTAATGCTGTGTTGTGCAAGTACTTATTTATAATTTTTTTATTTCCCTTTTCCAGATCCTCGAACAGAGAATTGGTGGCTGATGTCAGGACCTGGACCGCTGCTGACAATCTTAGCTACCTACCTGTACTTCTGTAACTATATGGGGCCCGGATACATGAGGGATCGGAAGCCCTATAACTTGAAGAACGTTATGATCATTTATAATGTGTCACAGATTATGATGAGCATTTATCTTGTGTATGAGGTAAGATCACTCAAGATCATTTCACATCATGTTATTTTATGTTACCAATTAACATAACATTAGATAGCTAATATTACGGTGGCTTGGTAGAGTATAAGCCTGCGGAGCTAAAGTATCTGTATCGATCCCCGGGTTAAAACAAAACTTTACGTTAACCGCATTATGTGTGTATCATAGCTGGGGTGTTTCCTATACATTATAGCGCTAGCACACTATTGTAAAGGTCGCACAGTTCATCTTGAATTCTAATTTATTATATCTCTGTATTGCAGTGTACCTATGTACTAAAATAAAATAAAATAAAATAAATAAAATAAAATAACGTTTATTATCTTTGAAATTTTTAGAAAATTATTTAGATTCGTCAAAAGTTGGTGTGACTCTACCGAGGGTTTCAAAATGCAATGAGACTGAGAAGAGCCCTCAAGAAACTCAGTTCGGCTTTTTTCAAAATATTTCATCTTAAATCTAATACTGAGTTATTTAGAAAGGAGCAATTCGTGTTACAACCAGGCAGCCTTGTCATCTAAGAAATCATTAATACTATAATAAGCTTTACGGCACAATTTACCTTTTATTAGTTTTTTAAATTTATTGACAGATAAATTTGCTATTTCGGTTGGCAATGTATTGTACATTCGAATAAAGTTCCCCGCAAAACGATTACTCACTTTATGAAGCCTAAATTTAGGAACAGCCAGTTTATCCTTATTTCTTAAGTTTAGATTATGATTATCACTATTTTTCACAAATTTACTTTTGTTCTTGTGGGTATACAATAAAATTTCATAAATATACTGTGCATACACTGTAAGGATGTTAATATGCTTAAACTTATCTCTTAATGACTCCCGAGACCCCATTCCATAGATAGTCCGGACAGCCCTCTTCTGCAACACAAAGATGCATTCAATATCGGCAGCGTTACCCCACAGTAGTATGCCATATGTCATGATACTGTGGAAGTAGCTGAAGTAGACAAGACGCGCCGTTTCAATGTCTGTAAGTTGTCGGATCTTTTTGCAGCATTTTACAGCATAGGCTGCAGTACTAAGCCTGGCCGAAATTTTCCCGATATGAGGTCTCCATTGCAATTTGGAGTCTAACGTTATGCCCAGAAAGACAGTGTCATCGACCAATTCTATTATATCATCCCTAACCTTAACACTGGTTTTAACAAGGTCTTACATTAGGTAAGGTGAATCGTAAGATTATTATTAAATGAAAACAAAACTAAATGTGTAAAGATTTAGTTTTGTTTTCATTTAATAATAAATTATTAGCACAAAACCAGTGGACTATCCTAGAGAGGGCAATGTTTACATCGTCAAGTTCGCGCTGTCCACTTTAAATATTAAAGAAGTGTCATCAGCAAACAAAACTACCTCGTGGTCGTCTCTACTCATTTTACTTATGTTCGCTCGCTGACAATATCTCTCGCTCTAATTTAAAAGCTTTGCTCTTGTCGGTAGAGTAACTGCCACTTCTCTCTTCTCTCCGCCATACCTTTCATCACTAGATACGACCCAACTTGTATTTTTTTCTTTTTCTTGGTCTATAAACGTTTTTCTTGGACAACCTTTTCCTCGTTTTGCTTCAACTTACCCGTCTATGATGTTTTTTTATAAACAAGTCGTGTCTTTTCAGGTAACCCATCATCCTTCCTCTTCGGTTCTCTACTAACTTCTACTATTGTTCTATTTATGTAGACCAAAATGCCACCTTAACAGTTAACCGTATTTACTTTGGCTCTTGGTGTTATACTGCAAAAAGTATGTTTAACAATATCGTCACCTCATTTTCTCTAATCCAAGGATATACAATATCAAGTTCGTTAGTCTTTCTTCTTCTTAGTCGAGCTCTGTTGTCCGATTTGTCGTGCTTGTAGGTATATGACACGTATTGTATCTTACTTATATATAATAAATAAAATAAAGTGTTATTTTGTTTTCAGGGTCTAGTCGCTGGATGGTGGAATGACTACAACTTCTCATGTCAACCAGTTGACTACTCTGAAAATCCAAAAGCAAAAAGGGTAATTATCATTTATATATATAATTATTATATTAATTATAATAATTATATTTGTATCTAATAAAATAATGCAAACATATTCAATGTACTCCACACGTTGGTGGAGTGCTCAGCGTGGGCGAGTCAACGCCGGGACCTCGTAGCGGGTCTGGGCGTGAATACCCTCTCTCTGGAGACCATGCTTCAAGCCATGGTCTCCAGCGCGAGTAGCTGGAACGCGGCCGTATCCTTCTGCGAGCAAGTCATGCTCGCGAAGGAGGTGGCGGAGAGGGAGAGGGAGCGGAATAATGCGTTTTCTCATTCCTAATTCTCACGGGAACATTATAATAATTATTACCAGGATCAAAAGTAGCCTATAGCATTCATGGCGTATTATACCTTTTTGAACAGTAAAACTAATTTTACTGAATAAATTTTAATTGCGTTCCATAATGTGATACCGTTATCACATTAAAATACAACTATGGACACTATTGTATAACCTGGGTATTGGTACTGAACTTCAAAGTTTACTCTTTGTATTTTTGGACCTATGTTTATACTGCAACCTCGTCCAGACTACACCCGTTGACTTATTAGTTATGATGTTGGTGTTTTCCAATTTGCATTCTTATCTCGGGTTTAAAAAAGTTCAGTTCGGTTTCAATATTTTTAATACTAAGTTGTTTTGGAACTACAGATGGCTGCAGCTGTATGGTGGTACTTCGCCGCGAAGCTGATTGAACTATTGGATACAATCTTCTTTGTATTACGAAAGAAAACGAGACAAATCACTTTCTTACATTTGTACCATCATTTCATGATGCCCATCTGCGCCTGGATTGGAGTTAAATTCTTACCAGGTAAAAACAATTTTATTAATTGATGTTATGCCATATTTACGACCATGGTACTGTGCTAATGTTGCACCAGAACCATGGAAACCAAGACATCCTTATATGTACACTTTCTGACTGACAGACAACACTAAATCACTTCTTTATCTTTGAACAAGGGAGACAGAAACGATAATTAAGACCGTAATTCGCCGGTCAATGTTGGTCCCACGTAATAGGGGGCGAGCCTATGGCCGCTTCCGGGCACTTTGAGTATTTTGGTCAGAGCCGCGTCCGATGACAGACAGGTGCATTGCGTGCTGGTCAGAATGACTTGGGCCCTTGAGATGTTGATAGGGTCTTTAAGCTCCCTTAAATATAGTTTATAGAGTTTCTGATGGTGGTTGCAATCGCTAGGCTCGCTATCCTTGTTACGTGAAATCATAATAAAAATAACTGGCCAAATTGTAATTAGTTTTGAATTCGAATCCTTTTGTATTATAAATTACTATTTAGAAATGGGGAATGTCCCGCTTAGCTCTCGAGAACTGCTTATGCTCCAATGATGGTTTACCCCTCTATGGATAGCCCTCGATCTGGAGGCAAACCAAAAAGTCGAAAATTTAACCTAGCCCTAAGGGGTCAAAAGTTAGAGGCCAAAACCTATGGCGTGGTGCGGCGCAAAGCACCGCGCAAGACACCGTACTAGTATAATAGAAATATTCAGTTAAAACATCAAAATAAAATGCGTTTTGTTTATTTTTCCAGGAGGCCACGGAACACTACTTGGAGTTATCAATTCCTTCATCCACGTCATCATGTACACTTACTACCTAGTCTCCGGGCTTGGACCTCAGTATCAAAAGTACTTGTGGTGGAAGAAACACCTCACTACAATGCAACTGGTAAGTACTGCTCGTATATAAACTTAAGGAGAAAAAATATATCAAGGTAAAGTAAGTCCAAGTTATTTCCCGAGTCCTGGCATTCCGATGGCTCTGGCAAATGTACCCGAATTGCCTGGAAATGGAAACGGATATGGACACGCTGTCTATTATGTGAGACAGAGAAGCCCATGAGGGGGAAACATAAAACTTTGTTTATGTGTAACATTATTACTCACTGATTAGTAGGTTGAGTAATCCTGATTTATAATCTGGATTCGCCCTCTGAGTTTTGCGGAACGACACGTGCCGCCGGGTATTGCCGGGTGTTTGTAACGTAGAATCTTGCACAAAGTGGATGGTGTATGGTGGCGTATGATGGCAAATAAATGTATCTACGTTCACAGAGATGAGGACAATATTGTACCATCATAACATAGTATAAAACAAAGTCGCGTCTGTTCCCTATGTATGGTTAGATCTTTAAACTAGGCAACGGATTTTGATGCGGTTTTCACAAATGATAGAGTGGTTCTCAAGGAAGGTTTTTGTGTATGTATTTCGTCAAGCGAGCGAAGCCGCGGGCGTTCGCTAGTTTAAGCATGAATCTTGGTATCTTTAGTGAATCAACAGTTTTAACTAATTAATCAAGTATTTAGAAACCAAAGCGCCTGTAACAATCTGATGGTTACTTGATTTGAATGGAAAATTAAGTGTTGTGCGAGTTGCGATGCATTTTGTATCAGTAAGATTATGTGAGTAATAGATCGATATTTTCATACATTAGTACAAAAAGAAGCTTCCTTTACTATAGTTTGAGCCTCTGATTAGTTAGTAAAACCTTAGACTGCATTTATTTCGTAGTTGTTTTAAAGCGGCGGTCCTACAGTCTGGGTTTTGCTATCCCGGTTAGGTCAAATATTTGTACGATCTGCATATTATAATGTTTGCTTTGTTTTACTAGATGACGCTGTTTGTTTATCTCCCAACATAGGTATTACTTGGTGAAGTACTTCTTCATATTTATGTTTTAATTTCAGATTCAATTCTGCATAATCTTCTATCATAACTTCCCCGTCATGTTCTGCGATTGCAATTACCCCAAAGGAATCAACTTCTTACTGTCTCTCAACGCTGGCCTATTCTTGTACATGTTTGGTATGTTTTACTACAACAACTATGTCAAGAGTAGAAGAAACAAATCCACTTATGCTGCTAAAACGAATGGAAGTATTTCCAATGGAACTTCTAAAGATCATACAAGCAACGGAATTGCAAAAGAGGTTGTGGCTAATGGGAAAACAAAACATTGTTAGTAAAGTTAACCAGACTGATATTATTTTGGTAATAGAGATTTTATTACTAAAACCTACTTACTGTGTTAGCTGTGGGATAGAATGTTAAAGAGGTGAAATGGACATTAACTTTCGGTTTGGTTTCTTTTGTGTATTTTATAATTTTTACGAGACTGCATTTCTTAAAATTCAATTAAGAATCATATTTTAGTCCGTTAGGTTTTAAAATGAAACTACAATTGTTTTGGTTGAAAACTAGACAATTTTCCAAACACTTTTTCAAACAAAAGTGTTCCCGTGAGAAATAGGAACAAGATCATTGTAAAATTAAATAGATAATATTATAAATCACAAAAACTGAAATATCATCGGCGCAATCTAGAAAATATAAATACTTATTAAGTAAAGATTGGACAATGTCAGTATTGGCCATCGTAGCTCAGTGGTCAGAGCTTACCCCTTGTTAGAGAAAGGCCGTGGGTTCGAGTCCTGTCGATGAGATTTCAGTTTCTGTGATTTATAATAATTTATATCTAAATGTTATTGAATAGTGTTTTATACTTGAAAATGACATTAGTAAAGTTACAGCATTTTTGTACATACGTACGTTCATTATATTTAAATGTACCTACATAAATTATAAGAAAATAAAAAGTTCATTGGACGAATGTAGTAATGATTACTATGACATGCAAATACAATGAAAAATAAAGTAGCCATTTAACAATGTGGCCATAAAAATCAAATGAATAAATTCTTAGGGGGTATACGCTTTCAAATTTATTTTCCTGGACTCAGAAGAAAGTTCTGCACAAACTGTTTTATCTAGATTATATTGCATTTTGTATACAGTACCTACCTTCCTGTAAAACAACCCTGTTATTTATAAAATATTTTCGGTAAATAGTTCGAAATGAACTTTAACTGAATTGTTTCGTCCTTTACTGTCATAAATGTGACATGACAAAAGCAGTCAAACCAATTATATTGCCTGAAATAAGTTTTTTAATCGAATCTTCGAATCCTGTTTTTTATGAAAACCTAAAAAACAAGGGTGACGACTGTTTGTGCAAATAAATTAAGGATATAGGTACTTAAGTTTTAGTTGTAAGATGTTTTAGAGAAAAAAAAATACAAGTTTCGGTAACAGTACGCTGATATTTTAAACCAAAGTGTCTCTTATTATGTATCGGTTAGACTAACATAGAGTGATGGAGTCAGTTACTTAAGTATTAAGTTTCCTGATGAAGTTGAAAATTTGATGAATCATTGTATCAAATAATGTTATTTGATTACCTATATGAAAATCGGTACGAGAGCTGTTGAACTAGGTTTTTGGTATTTCCTGAGGTACCTAAATTGCAAAATATGCCTTTATTGTAGCATCAACAAAATGTCCCAAAATGGATACTACAGATTTTAAATACACCGTGAAATACCACCGTTAACAAAGAAAATTTAGACTCATTTCTAAAACAGAACATACACATTTTTTACAGAAATCCTAAAATTGATGTAGCCTCTAGACATCAAATGAGTACTCACTGCCTTAAAAAGTCTTCTTAGTGCTATCCAGAGGCGCTCGGCAATATACGTAGGCTGCAGCGGCCTCGAAAAAATAGAAACTACATGAATTTTAAAAATTAAAAAAAAATGTGTTTTTCTTTCAAAGTAATACTTCCAGTCGCTTATGTTTTCGAAACCGAGTCCAAAATATTTTTTTAAACGGTGGTACTTTCATGGTTTTATAGGTACAGTGATTCTATTTTCTTAATGTATTTCGTATCGTATGCATATACTTCAGCTTTGCATGTAATTAGAGATGTTATTACCACCCCTTTTTATTATTAATTTAAATATTTGAATGGAGGGAAGCTGTATTAAATATAAAATATAGAAGATAAATTTACTTGAATGGCAAGATAAACGATTTAAAATTTACATTAAAGTCACAAATAAATTTAATGCCTGGTTGAATGGTATGATTTATTATTATATTAATAATGAAGGAATGTACAAACTTATTAATAAGAACACACTCAAGCAGTGTTGACGGTTTGTGACAAATTTGACTTGAATTGATCTGACATATATGGCCAAAGTGCGAGGAAACGGCAGTTAGCTCACCCTGTTTCCTGACACTAAATGTGACTTAGAAAACGTGTAAAGGTATCAACAAACACTGTAGACGTTTAGTCTACAGTGTTTGTTGATACCTGCATGGTATGGTTTAGGTATTTGATACAAACCTTGGGTAATTCAACCCAGGTTTATTCCAAAAGAAAGTACAGTCAGGTTAAGGCTTCGATCATCAAATATAAACAGGATGAGTTCATGACTTTCGTTTCGTTATATTATATTAAAAACATTGAAACTTCAAAACAATTACTAAAACATACACAAGACTTTTAGTTTTAAGAGGATGTAAAATAAATGGTATAGTATTTTTATTGTGTCTGTTTTATTTTGTAGTCAAGCCAGTGATGATTGATTTCTCTTTTACCGTTTCCTATCTAGGATAGTATGCTGGTGCTGTGTTTGTGTTTTATGCATGCTGTGTCTGTGATAAGTTGAAGATGCCAATGTGCCAATTTTATTAAATTTTCATTAGGATACTCCTAGTGAAAATTGAATAAAATTGGGCAAAACCTTAAAAACCCGACCAGATATTAAAAATATGACATTAGTGTCTGCTATTCACGGTATCATCGTGAACAAAAGAAAAACAGTAGGTGTATACGTAGGTATACCCTGTCTAAAAAGTAGCGACACGGAGCTGGATAATGAAAGTATTGGCAACAATTATTCAAGTCTCAATGTCAATCCTACCGATCGACTACCTAGATCGACAACGAGACCCAAATTATTGCCGCCAACGCTTTCAGGGTATATATAGTAAGTTCCACCAATTGCTGGTGACAATCGATAGTATATCTATAAACACATATGTGTGCCTTTGTTAAAATTTGGAGTTCGGATTTTGCTGAGCACGTGTCTCCGCAAAAACCGGGTTCCACACGCTCACTTACGATACCGAACAACGTTTCTCATCTTGTCCCGCACCTGGAGCTAGTTCGGAGTAACTAGTTCTTCTGTGCGGGACTATCAAACATTACCTTGATATTGGCAAAATTATAGATGAACGATGGAGCCAAGCCACACCTTTAAAAGAAGAAGAAGAATTTACCTATTTGTCATTAATCTAATTATAAAACACCTACGAAACGGCTTGACCGATTGTTATTAAAAAAATTGTGCATATTTACGAGTATTAGGTCTGAGGATTCTTATAAGTGATACTAGTTAGGGTTTGTTAGGTCCGCTAACCTATTATACTATAGTGCGGCCGTCTAACTCATATAGCGCCTGCGGGGTGTCAGGAGAGCGGGGGCTGACGAAAAAGGGGATCGTGCGGGTAGTGTGGGGTAGGAACAGGAAATATTATGACTTATCTCATTTCGCTAGCTGCTGCAAGGCTAGTAGGTTGCAAACCTCACGTTTCCATAGCTACGGTTGATCTAAGTACACACGAGGTTAAAATGAGCTGATAGATCTTCGGACACAAAATTGGAAGCCAAGACAAGCAAATGGCATTTAATATTTACAAATATTTTAAAAAGAAGAAAACACCGTAGTCTTTTAGAATAAAATTAAATCAATTTATTATTAGTATTATATTATTTATTTTTTTACCCACGACGACGCAACGGAGACGGTATATGAGTTTGGGGAGAGAGGATGTTTGTTTGTGTGTTTGCGCAATTACATGCTTCCCTAAAACTATTATAAAAAAAAATTCTCTAAAACTACTGGTCCGATTTTGATATAGTTTTCAGTTATGGGTTTGGGTTTGATCGGTGCATGTGTTTAGGTAGATGTTACGATGAAAACTTACCAGGCGGCGCCGCAGCGTAAATTTTTTGTGATAATCAATGTTGCCATTTTTTTCCAAAACTACTTGTTCGATTTTGATGCAGTTTTCAGTTATGCATTTGCGTTTGATTTGTGAATGTTTTTAGATAGGTGTTACGATGATACCTCACCAGGGAGCGCTGCAGTAAACATTTGTTTGTGTAAATCCAAAACTACTAGTACGGTTTTAGCATTAAAACCGTACGTTAGCGCCCTTTGGTGGGTTAAACTGTATAGATTAGCCCACTAGAATAAAATTTAGTGACTGGGCCACTGAAGGCATCAGAATAAGTCGGGATGTTCTCTACCAACATTATTACGAAAAATCCCTTACGTCTAATTAAACCGTTCATAATTACGTTAGAAATTATTCAAAAATATTGAAAAAGGTTTGTAAGCTCGCTAAAACATTAATCAATGCAATAAAAATATTGAACTTCAAAAATAAAATGAAAACAACATGGGACGTAATTACTATATAGAAATGGGGAATGTCCCCCTTGCTCTCGAGAACTGCTTATGCTCCAATGATGGTTGACCGCTCTATGGATAGCCCTCAATCTGGAGGCAAGCCAAAAAATCGAAAATTTGACCTAGCCCTAAGAGGTCAAAAGTTATAGGCCAAAGCCTATTGCGTGGTGCGGCGCGAAGCATCGCGCAAGACACCGCGCAAGACACCACATTCTTTATTTACTACTAAATAAAGAAACGGGTAAAGCTAGGCGTCGTGATTCTGAAATTGTTTTAAAAATAGGCAATAAAGAGGTACTAGTAAATCTGAAATGGCTGACGCACTTGAACATTTCTTTACAAACATACCACTTGAAGTAACCAAGTCCCTTCCATCTTCATCCGCTATAGCAGAGCCTATATTCAAACAAAATTTCAACGCAGACATATAAATTTTTAATATATAAATATTACCACACTAAGAAACTATGTCAATTATTACCCTGCTCAACCCTGCCGAAACAAGTGTGGTACTGCACCCACAGGGCCCAACTTCCTGTTGAGACCTGCTGTACCCACCACGCTGCTGTATGTCTCGCGCCTGCATCACTCCACGAAGACCAAGGACATCGTGGAGTACATCACAGCCAAGACCAAGTGCGTCGTGAGGGTGGAGCCTTTGGAGTCGCGTCACAACGTGAACTTCAAGTCGTTCGTGGTGCGTGTGCCGTCGATGTCTCTGGAAACCTTCACCAAAGAAGACTTGTGGCCGAGGGGTGTGGTGTTCCGGCGGTTCCGGGGCAGGCCGAGAGACAACGCCGAACAAAGGGCACAAAGGAATGTGTCGACATAGATTTAAGTGTTATGTATAGATATGTATTTTAGGTTTAGGTATTTATTATTATGGGCCTCGATGCCTAATCAATATTTATATTATTATGTATTCTTAGTTTTAAGGTATATATCTATGGGCCGTAGATTAGTTTATAAGATCTGTAACTAGTCTAAGTTGCCTGAAATAAAAGTTTAAATAAATAAAATAATTAAAAATAAAAGCGACAGAAGATAATTATATGGGGTTTATCAGTCACAGTCCTAGATTCCATTATTGACAGTATTGCCCTCTGTCTTGTAACTATTTTTAACCAGTGCATAGATAATGATACTTTTCTAGATCTAATAAAGCATAGCATAGCATCACTTCCATTTTTAAACAGGTTGTAAAACAGACCTATCAAACTATAGACCTGTGTCGGTGCTCCCAGAGATTAGTAAAATATTTGAGAAAATTATACTTGACCAACCGACGGCTTACTTTCATCAAAATAACATTTTCCATAATCAACAATATAGTTTCACAAAATGCAGATCGACGACTGATGCAGCTGTTAATCTAATTATATGAGTTCTTGAATTGTGACCTCTCTAAAGCATTTGATTGTGTTGATCATAATACGCTATCACCAAACTGTCTCATTATGGAATTCACGAACATCATACAACTTATCAAATCGTATCTAGCGAATCGTCAACAAAAAGTTGGAGTCGGGAGAGTAACGTCTGGAGGTTCACTCGTTAAAATTGGTGTGCCGCAAGGATCCTTTCTGGAACCATTTTTGTTCTTAGTTTATATAAACGATCTGCCCTATATGATGACGGATATTTCTGAAATAACTCTATTCGCAGACGATACTTCAATAATATTTAAGGTAAATAGAAAAGATGAGGTACATGTTAACCAAAGCTAAAAACGGCTATCTCAGCGGTTGTCAGCAAATAATTTGCTTTTAAATGCTATAAAAACTAAATGTATAAAGTTCTCTCTTCCGAATGTAACGTATATAGATGTAAAAGTAATGTTAGAAAATAATAGGCTTAAACCAACAAATATGTCAATGTTTTTAGATATTACTATAGACACTAAATTACAGTGGAGTCCTCACATAACAGCTCTTCATAAAAAGCTAAGTTCTGCTGCAGACGCCTTCAGAAAAATTAGACAAATTACTGCTGTTGAAACAGCTAGATTAGTTAAGTTTGCGTATTTTCACAGCCTATGGGATCATGTTGTCGGGTGCGGCTGCTGATGTTTGTTCGGGGGTACGGGGGTACAGGTTATTTTCAATTTGGGGCCTCGTGAATCTTTAAGAGACCGTTTTAGAGAAATAAATATTCCCACGTTACCATCTTAATATATTGAGATGGTAACATAGGGGTCAGGGAGTCGTGACGGTTCAGGGAAGGTTTAAAATGCGATATGAAGTTCGCCGGGACAGCTAGTAAAACATAAAAATGATTTTTTTTCTTGTCTATCTGTATTTCAACACGTTCGTTTCCGATCGTCGTTGTATTTTCTTGCGATTTTCGAAAAATAATTTGATTCTCTAAATAAATATTGTCTTAGGATACGTATGATTCATTGATGTTTCATTTCAATTTAAAAATGTGAGGTGATGCGCGATCCATGTTGCATTTTATACGTAAAAAGTGTTGCTTGCCTTAAGCTTAATCTTAATTAAGCTTAACTCATGACTACATATTTCATTCATTCATACAGTCGTGCCTCTTTTCAATTGAAGTAAGCAGACACTATGGAATTCCACTTGCTACGATCCTGGCATAGGCATATAAATGTATTTCTTGTTTAATCAAATTAATAGGAAAAATATGAACAGTTATTGTCACAAAACTGTTATTGAGTAATTATAGTTTTCTAACGTAAGTAAGTATCCCGATGTGAATCGTTGAGTTGAGTCGTCAATTCACGTATGTACTTACGTAATTACCATATCCTAAACAAACGTGTTTAACCTTGGATTAACGCCTGGTAATGCTGAACACTATAATGACGCAGATGACTTGCCATTTATATTCGAAATTAAATACAAATACACAAATCAGAATACTGTAAGATGGTAATTTGTGTTAATTTAAATAAATTTAAAATTTATTTAAAATATTTTTTTACGAGATTTTAATTAATTAATTAAATTAAAATCTCGTTTTCCAATACCATTTCTTGTGCTAAAGTTTCATAAACTAAAAAACTAAAATCAGTAATTGTGGATGTTACCGGCAATGTGCATAATGCAGGAATTCTATACAATGCCTAGGCATTGTTTAGAATACCCGGGGCGTCTAGTCACTGTATGTAATAACACCGGAGAAAGGCAAAATGTTTACAAACTTGCTTTATCATAAATCTATATCAAAGATAAAACTAGCAATAAGATTATAAATTTCAACGTGAGTCTTGCCAGAGGTTTGGATTATTATACGGGCGTTATATTATGATACAGTTTTGATAGTTATTGCCATTTTTAAACGACTAAAAACTTGCCTAAAAACTTGACTAAAAACGACTAAAGACTACCTCGGTGGCACAGGTTCGATTCCCGGGTCTGGTGGATAATGTATAATTCCCTTTAGAATTTTACCCAGATAATTATCCCAGAGTCTGGATCTTGTGCCCGGTAAATGGCAATAGGCTCGCCCCATATTACATGGGACCTAACATAGCTGGCGAGATGTGGGTGTGTTTGCACACCTCTGCCTACCCCTTCGGGGAAAAAGGCGTGATGCTATGTTATGTTATGTTATGTTATGTTATGTAAAAACTTGCGCATTAAAGTTTAATTAATAAACGGACACATAAATCTAAAAAAAAATGTAGCAACCTGTCAATGTTTTAAAAGACCTATGCAATGATATTATATACTTAAGAAAAAAACCATCTCAACTTTACGTGTAGGGTAGGTAGGTACTCTAAAAATATATTTTTTATAATTTTTCTCTAAGCACTTTGTCGGCGTGGTAAATACAGATATCCATCCAAAATGTCATGTGACAGTAATCAGGGAAACAGAGGACGAACAGCAGACTATCGGACATGAGAAAAACTACGAGTATTATATCAAGAATATAGTAATTTTTGCTTGACTTCACGGGGTTACTGCCGAGCCCCCAAATAATAATTCATGATAATAAACTTGTAGGGGTTAATAATAACTTGTTAAAAAATATATTACGAGTATTAACACGTACAGCAGTATCGGTTTGGAAATATCCGATGGCTAAAAGTAACATAAATCTATCCCACGGGACGGATCACATAAATATAGACATTTCGGCAGTGGGAAAGTGACATAAATATATTAACTGTATTTCTGTCATAAAATAATAGATAGGTGTTATTTTATGACAGAAATACAGTTAATTATTGGATAGAAACAGACGTTACCTGGCGAAAATCCATGAGAAAGTAATGGTAAGTAAGATGTTAAAAACTTATTAAAATTATAATAGCATTATTTTTCGCAGAGTTTAAAAAAGACAACAAAACGTCGACAATTGTTTCGCCTCTAAACGAGGCATTATCAAGACTGTCTCAACGAGAACAGCTACATACAGTTCATATTTTATATATAAACAAAAAAACGACCTTCTGATGCCCGATGACCCTATAACCACTTATATATTTCATACCACTAACTTAGTGATAGAAGGGCTCGTGGTCTAGTGGTAACCGACAATGGCTGGTCTCAGGATGGGTGATCATTTCTTAAGACATTGAGACCCCTCTGTGCCTCGGAGAGTACGTTAAACTGTTTGGTCCCAGTTTAGAACCCTAGAACCCTAAACAAAAAATCCGACTAGTCTAAATACAGAACTTCGATATCGCCGATGGGTTGTGGAGGTCAGATGGCAGTCGCTTTACGGAAAATATCGAAGTATAGCCGAATCGTAGTTAGACTGGAAAGCCGACCCTAACTGCGTTGGGAAAAGGCTAGGTGAATGATAATGATAACTTACTGATTTGCGAATGCATATATTTCCATTGAGATACTACAAGCGGGTCAAGGCGTAGTACAGTTGTTTCTTCGATCGACATAGCGTCTCGCGGCGAAATGTATTTTCGACGTTCGGTAGTACACCCAAAGATATGACCTGTCTAGGCAGGATTTAGGAAAAGGATGCATGGATTAGGTCTTTTCCTAACGCTGCATCACAGAGAAGTTTTTACCGAAAATCCAATCCAATTCTCTTATATTTAGATTTTATTTCCGCGTGACTGCGGCCGCTCCTATGTCCATTGCTGCGGGCGTCTCTGGTGAAATCCGAAGGTATTTCCAGTGGCGCACGGCGGACTTTGGCCACCCATGTGGCCTTTTCGGGGTTTGGTCGGAATGAAAACCCGCGTCGTTGGGGTTGGGTTTTATCCCGCGTCGGTGAGTGAATCTGGTTGCATGCTTTGGGGCTAAGGTCCCTTGCTTAGAGAAGGCCTATGATAGAGTGGTGAGGAAAACTTTAGTCAACATTGTCGTTGTGTGTAGTGAGCAGCAATCTAATATAAATAGCAATCTTATAAATATTAAATGGCTCTATGAGTTTTCTAGTGCTTGTATCAGAAAAAACAGGGCTTGCATGGATTGGTTACGTCGAAAGAGGTGTGACTTTGTTAGGCTATGTGGTCTCTACTGTGCAGTTTAATGTAAATACATTAAACTGCTGTCAAATAATATTTGAATTATTAATGATTGAAATGGTCAATTAATTCCTAAATTAGTTGTTGATAAAAATCAACAACTAATTTAGGAATTAATTGACCATCAAATGACTTCTATATTATTCTGATGACCACGTAATATTTGCGTCCATGGCGGAGGAGTTGTAAATGATGGTTAGTATTTTGTATGCATCATTAAAGAAGAAAATAATGAAAGTAAAGCGAAATTAATGGTTTATGAAAGAGAAGAAAATGTGAGAAACAGTTCGATTGTGATTGTTGGAGAAAGAGTAAAATAAGTGAAAGAGTTTGTGTACTTAGGATGTAAGTTTTCAAGAGATGGAAGACATGACAGCGATATTGAGCAGAGTTATGGCAGGTATCAGGTAAATGGAGCACTGTAAAACTTTATGAGCAGCCACAACGTATCTCAAGGATGACAGGGCAAGGATGGCCGTGCATCGAAGAGTGCTTGTTCCTACACTAATGCATGGTAGTGAATGTTGGATTTGGCAGAAGAAGCATGAGAGTAAAATAAATGCAGTAAAAATAAGAAGTTTGAGAAGTATGCCTGGGGCAACGCTAGTGGATAAAGTAAGGAACAGTGTGATATGAGAACGTACTGGTGTGTCAGAAGATGTATTGACCAAGATAGAGAAAGGGATGCTTAGATGGTTGTCATTTAGAAAGGAAGAATTACAGGATACTGACAAAACAGATAATAATATATTAAACGAGTGTGAATGGACAACGTAGTAAGAGTCGACCAAGCCAACCAAAACGCAGATGTCTTGAGTAAAGGCCAGGTTAAAGGTAGGTAACCTATAACCGGTGAGCATGTATACAAGCGAAAAAAGCACGCCAGAATCGTGGCAAGTGGAATTAGAGGCGTGATTTTATGTTTGTTTGTATGAACGTTAGGGAAGTCCTAAAAATGACGATAATGACGATTAATAACTTTAGTAATTACAGATATATTTATATTCAAAGATAAAATGCGTAAGAGTTCGTTTGGACCCACTCGCAAGCAAGTTCAGTAACAGGTCTACTAGACACTACATAGTACTCTGTGAAACAATGAGCGGTAGAGTCACGCACTGAATGTATTAACATTAAATTAGACTAATGTAACATTGCTTTTACGCTTAATATAATATCATCAATGTGGTTAAGAACTACGTAGTAAATATCAATTTAATAGTTACCTCATTTAAAATTATTACTTCTTGTCTGACGTGTACATAGTGAACTTGTTTACGTGTTATGATATTATAGTACATAGTTACAGAAGTCTTTACGGAACTGGGAAAATGGTGTTACATAATTTAAAAAATGGATATGATTATTTGTTTTATGAATTGATTGGTAAATATTCGTACATATTACATTAGTCAATCTATATTTATAGGAGACAATAAAGCGGGCCCGCTTGGTGGCCACCAAGAATGTGGCAAATCGGAAAACTGTAGCGAAGAACACGTGCCCAAAGTGTGTTAGTGGGCTAGTGTGAAACCTCGGATACAGTTCAGTATCAGTGATTTTTCAGCGCAAAATATTATTTCATACATTTTCTATTAACGCGTACCCACATGTCAGTATCAAATTTATAGGATTCACTCATCACTGACACTGACATGTTCGTAGAAAATGTTTGAAAGAATATTTTACACTGATACTTAACTATGCCGGTCGGAACTGAGGCTTCACTGATATGTGTAAATCGACCATAAGACGCCGGAAAATCACTGCTCCCGGACCCGACAGAATTCCTGGCCGTGTATGGGTCCTGGCCCTTAAGAACCTAGGGCCTTGATTGAGAAGGCTCTTCAGCGCATCGCCAGTTTCTTAAAGTGTGAAGGACGGGAAGACTAATTCTGATCCGTAAGGCGGAGCATCGTCCAGTTACCAGCCAATCGTAATACTTGACGAGGTTTGTAAGCTTTTTGACTGCTTTATTGCGGAACGCCTCGTCAAGCTTCTCACGAACGTGAGGCCAGACCTGGCGAACAACTAATACGGTTCCCGCCGGGGGCGCTACACACAGGACGTGACCATGTGCGTGAAGAGCCGAGGGGTAGAAGCAGTGTTGCGGGAGGAGGTATCACCAACGCTTTTAACACCTTGCCTTGGTGCTACGTTAGAGAGGCGCTAATTTACTACGGAGTGCCTCTCTAACTCCGTCGTATAAATTGCCAGGGCATATTTATCTGAGAGGGCCGTAGCTTACCCTAGCTGGCTTGGATCGTCTTGGTGAGATGTGTCGTGCGGTGTTCTACGGGGGCCGGTTCAAGGGTACTACGAGGTACGTTGCACGAGGACGTCCAAGTGACGTGCTATGTCAACGATACCCTAATCACGGGCGGACGCGCGCGGGGAACGACGCACCAGGAGGCAGCCCTAAAGACCATGAAGGGTGTTGCTCAGTCATGAATCGAAAACGTCGGTTAGGACTGGATGTGGTCCTCCACGATTCCAAGGCTCAGTTTTAAACGGATCTTGGCGCGGGCTACCTATGGCGTACAGCATAACCATCGTTAGTTTAAGTGGTTGTTAGCATCGGCATCAATCTCGTGATGAAGTATTTGGGCCTCGTAATCGATAGCCGGTGGAACTTCGGACCCGAAGTTTAGTTCTAATGCCCGACTAAAGGGGACCCAACGCTGTCTGCGACGACCGTACGTAAAGATTGTGCGGATCATGGCCTGAAGAGGTGGGACTGAAGAGCGGTAACGCGTCTGTTTTAACGAGCTAGCTACTCGCCGTCTTTACAGAAGCAGGCTAGTAGTACTCTTTTTCTGTGCTAAAGGGTCGCATGTTGCGGGGCGTCAGCCTCGCAACTAGATTCAGTTACTAACAATAAACAGATATAAATAAAAGAGATAAAACCCAACCTCAAAGATACGGGATGACACCCGACCCAAACGCTAGATAAGGGCCACATAGGTGGTCAAAGTCCATCCGCGTTACTGGAAATACCTCCGTGTGCCTCGACTTCAAAACTAAAAAAACATAAATTGTTCGTTAGGTCTACGGTTCGACCATAGTGCATTTATGATTTATCGCTGCTTACAAGTCTTAAGGTCTGCTGCCGCCTTTGTGGTTTTATGAAAATACATTACTCTATGATGAAAATTATCAAATTATTTACACAATTGTTTTTTATGTGCATTTGGTTTGTCATTTTTTTATTGGTAATAAACTCGAAAACACTTTTTTTCAGATGAACGAACCAGAGACCTTTTTCCTTCTGGATGGTTTTTGATATCAATCTTGTCATTCTATTTATATTTCACTTTGAATCTTGGACCAAGGCTAATGCGAGATGTACAACCGTTTAAATTAAGATCTGCTATGGTAGTTTATAATCTGTTTCAGATATTAATATGTATATATGTGTTGATATTGGTAAGTATATGATACTTATATTTTTGATATTGTTTTGTAACTGATTATTGACCGAGCGAGCGCAGCGAGCGAAGCGTCTACATTACGAGATTGGACAATTTTGCTTTCGTCCGTCTGTCTGTCGTTATGTGTGTTCCGGGCTAGAAATTACAGTTTTTATCCGATTTTTACGAAACTTGGCACAAGTGTTCATTGATTTAATACAATTTTTTCATGGTGAGCTTTTTGGATTGGGGGGAAATTGGAGCAAAATTGTTCGCTAGGTCTACGGTTCGACCATAGTGCGACCACTAGTTTATAAAGGTTTATGTTTTTCTCTGGCATACATAAAAGTTCCTCATAAGCTGTAATAGACACACCTTCTATTACGTGGGAACAACAAAAAAAAAGTAATGGACAAAATGTGGGCGCAAAACCTGTATCTGCTTCTTTGAGAAAACACGTGATTTGTATAGGAGGTGCCTATTTATATTGATATAGTAATTTTTTTTAAGCTCATAAAAGGTGGATGGCTAAACGGGTACAGCTTCCATTGCCAAATGTTGGATAGGACTGAAAACCCTCGATCAAAAAACGTAAGTATTTCAGTGTAAAGCAAAAAAATGAATATTTTTGTACACTTTTTTTTTTTATTTTTTTTTTATTTTTTTTAGGTCGCTCTAACGTCCGTTGCCGGGCGTCTCTGGTTACAAGCAGAACGTATTCCAGTGGCGCCCGGCGGACTTTGAACACCCCTGTGGTCTCTGCGGGGGTTGGGTCAGTGAGTGAATCTGGTTGCGTGCTATGAGGCAAAGGCCCCGCAGCCCGCAACCCTTCTAGCCTGTAAGGACGTCGGGTGGCGATCCCGCCGTCCTCAGGCCCCGATCATGGAGATCGATGGTCTTGGGCGTAGATGAGTCTGCGGCGCCCTCGCCCGGAACTCGGCGGGGAGGGTACGCTCCCTCTCCCTCTCGGCCGTCTCCTTCGCGTGCACGACTTGCTCGCAGAAGGACACGGCCGCGTTCCACCTACACCCGCTGGAGACCATGGCTTGAAGCATGGTCTCCAGCGAGAGGGTATCCACGCCCAGACCCACTACGAGGTCCCGGCGCTGACTCGCCCACGCTAAACACTCCACCAACGTGTGGAGTGCGGTGTCGTCGTCGGAAACCTCGCAGTGTTGACACCGGGGTGTGACCTCACGACGGATGCGAAACAGATAGCTACCAAAGCATCCGTGCCCGGTAACGATCTGCGTCGCACGATACGTGAGGTCACCATGCTGCCTCTGCAGCCAATTGTCCATGATCGGTCTCACCGCCGCGATGGTGGTGGTACCCCACTTGGGTTGCTCAAGTCGCACCCTCCATGACTCCATGAGATCCTGGCGGAGTTGGGACCGCTGGTCATCGATTTCTCGAGACGCAGGCCTGTGGTCCCGCTCCAGCGCCTCCTTGCGCCATTGGAACAATGACGCAAGGGCTCTCGCTTCCCTTGGTCCCTTGGAGGGGTCCCGGCTAGGAGACATGCAGCCTCTCCGGAGATCGTGCGGTAGCCCCTTATTGTTATGACGGCCAAGGTCCTCAACGGTCTATTAAGGATCGTTGAGTTGTTGACCGTCAAACGCGCCGCCCATACGGGAGCCCCGTATAGGGCCATACTCCGCACGATCCCCAGGTACAGTCTCCTGTACAGTCTCCTGCAGGAAGCGTTGGGTCCCTTTAGGTTGAGCATCAGTCGCGAAAGCGCGACCGATGCCTGTGTCACCTTGGGGACCAAACTTCGGAAATGTGGTCCGAAGTTCCATCGGCTATCAAGTACGATCCCTAGATACTTTATCGAGGGCTTGATGACGATGCTAACGCCTCCCACATTTATGCTGGAACCTTTAGGTGGACCGTTCCGAGGTCTGTGAAAACACAGAACCTCGGACTTGTGCAAGACCACCTCCAGTCCCAGCCGCCGTATCCGACCCACGACTTGAGCAACACCCGTCGTGACCTTGAAAGCTGCCTCCTGGTACGTTGCAACCCGCGCCGTGACGAGGGTATCGTCAGCGTAGCACGTTACGCCAACGCCCTCAGGCAACACACCCCGCAGCACCCAGTCGTAGCCGATGTTCCACAGAAGCGGCCCCAGGACCGACCCCTGTGGAACACCGCACGACACATCCCGCCGAGCTGGCCTGAGCCAGCTGGGGAAAGCTATGGCCATCTCCAAGAGATAGGCCCCGACAATACGACGGAGGTAGAGAGGCGTTTAGTGATACACGAGCGCCTTCCTAACGCAGCTCCATGGCAAGGTGTTGAACGCGTTGGCGATGTCAAGAGACAACGCCACCACCACCTTGCCCTGCGAGACTGCTTCCTCCGTCAGGCTCTTCACGCGCATGATCGCGCTCACGGTGGAGCGTCCCCGACGGAAACCGTACTGGTTGTCCGCCAGGTCTGGCCCCACCGTCGACAGATGCTCGACGAGGCGTTTCGCGATAATTCGCTCAAAGAGGTTACACACCTCGTCGAGCAACACGATCGGCCGGTATCCGGACGGTGAGTCCACCGGCCACCCCTCCTTACGGATCAGGACCAGTTTCCCCGTCCTCCACACCTTGGGAAACTGGCCCCTTTCGAGACATGCGCTGAAGAGCCCCGTCAGTCGAGGCCCAAGTTCTTCGAGGGCCAGGACCTATGCACGGCCAGGAATGCCGTCGGGTCCGGGGGCAGTGATTTTCCGGCGTTTAAGCCGGAGTACTGCCGCACCTAGCTCCCCCACCCTGACTTCGGGTACGTCGTCTTCGCTGATGCTATCTGCGTCGGGTAGAGACGGAGCCATGCGCGGAGGGACGTGCTCCTCCGCGCTCGTCGGAAACAGGGAGCCCATGACCCGCTCCAGCTGCTGCGGCTGGAGACTCTGGGTCAGTGGGGGCATCCTAGGTCGGAGTTTCTCCCTGACCTGTAGGTACGGGCGCCCCTATGGGTTCTGCTGCAGGGTCTCCAGGAGCTCCTCGCGGGCCGCCGTCTTGGCCCGCTTTATTGTCTCCTGAAGATTACCTTTAGCCTCCCTGTAAGCCTGATAAAGCTCCGCCTCTCGGGTTGCCGCGTCGTCTGGGCGGCGATGCCTCCGGCGAAACCTGGTGTACTAGCGGCGGGCGGAGATGCATGCTGCGCACAGCTGTGCAATCTCCGGCGACCACCAGTACACTTGCTTCCTTGCCGGTCTGGGTGTAACCCTAGGCATCGCCGCATCACAGATTTGCGACATGGCTCTCCTGAACCACTCCGCCTCGGCATCCACATCGGCAGGCCGGTCCGGTGCCGGAATCCAGGCCTGCACGATGGAAGCCGCCAGGAGAGCCTCCCGATCCAGATGGTGAAGTGCCCAACGCGGATCCGGGGGATTTTCTACCGGCTATGGGAGGTCAGGTGGGGGGACGACATCGAACCGGATGTACCGATGGTCCGAGTGCGTCTCCTCACCCTCCTCCACGTGCCAGCCAGTAATACGGGCGGCGAGGGCAGAAGTCGCGAACCATACGTCCACGACCGAGCTGGTCCCCCGCCGCCAGAAGGTGGCGACATTCCCCCGGTTGAGGACCTCCAGATCACGTGTTCTGGTCCAGTCCTCAAGAAGCCTCCCCTTGTCCCTGGTTTCCCGGGAGCCCCACGCCACACTCCAGGCGTTGAAGTCTCCCAGGAGCAGGACAGGGCGAGGACGGCACGCAGCGAAGACGACGTCGAGCTCAGTGAGCCATAACTCAAACTGAGTCTCGTCCAGTGTCGGCGAGCTGTAAGTGGCCACGACTGCCAACCCATCATAGTCCGCCGCAACACACCCGCGGCCCCTTGCAATGATCGCAAGGCGCGAGCTGTCTGCGGCGGACCCCCCGAAGATAAAACAGGCCGAGCCGTCCTCGTCCACCGGGCTTCCCGGGTGGACGTAGTACGGCTCGGCGACCACGGCCAAGTTTATGGACCACTGCCGGATGCTCTGGTACAGAAGATCCTGAGCAGCGCGGCAGCAGTTCAAATTCACTTGCAGGATGCGGATATGGGCGTCAGACATTAATGGACGTCCATATCAGCATCCCGCCGAGAAACATCTGGCCGTGCAGTAGCGGCACCCCCACCACTTTCAGCGGACGGACGAGGCTTTGTCCTCGAGGCGGCGCAGGTTGTGCTGCCGACCCGGTGGTCCGCAGTCTTGCCCTCCGCCTCGCATCTAAAGCAGCGAGGCGGGGCATCACAGGCACTTGCCTTGTGACCGGGCCGGCTGGAGCGGAAGCACCGATCGCCCACGGTGACTTCCGCTGTGCACTGCACTCCGACGTGCCCCATCACCATGCACCGGAAACATCTGGTTTCCCGAGCACGAAGGAGGTGCACCTGCGCCTTTAGGAAGCCCCCTACGAGGAGTCCTTCGTCCGTCCGCCACTTTCAGTGCCGCCGCGACGGGGCACTGGACGACTGTCGTGCCATGGCCAGTGAGGCTGAAGGAGATCTCTCCAGCCTTCACTTGGTCACGGGGACAGCCGCCCGCCTCCACGACGGCGGAAATCACTTCCTCCGTCGTGGCCGCGTCATCCAGACCGGAGACTCGCAATGCAGCGCATTTGGTGGGTCTGGTGACGCGGACGGCTTCTGCGTCCAGCTTGTCCCTCAGCTGAGCCGCTAGGGCATCAGCTTTGGGGCCGCTGGAGGCGCCGGATACCTCGAGGAGGCGAGCCCCGGTGCGTGTCGTCTTGCACCGGAGACCCCCCTGGATATCGAGGGCTGAGAGGTCGACTGAGGCTTTAACTTACCTCAGGACATCAGCGTACCCCACACCCCTCTCCACACCCTCCGTCGTCACTGTAAGGACGACGCCTGTGGAGCAAGGAGGGCGGGGCCTCTTCGGCGCCTTCGTCGCGGCGGCTCTGGCTGCCTTCTTGGCGGCCTTCGTCGTCTTCTTCTTTGCTCCCACTACTTCCCATCCCTCCCGTCTGGAGGGATGTGAAGAAGTAGCGGGGGCGGCGTTGGAGGAAGCGGGGGTGGCAGAGGTTCCACTCTTCTTACCCCGCCCCATCGTATTATAGTTTCGGCGTTATAGCTATAAGTTAATGAGGATTATGGCTTGAACGTCAAGCTGTAATCCTCATCTCTGGTGCAAGCAAACGGTATAGCCTATCGAATTGGTTTAGGTTCCAAAAAATAGTCATGAAATAGTCGTAACGAATGCCAAATCTCAGAAATAGTCCTTCAAAGGTTCCAGAGATATAAAGGTAACCTGATGAGGATTATGGCTTGAACATCTGAAAACTTCAACTTTCTCCGGAACGCCTGCGATTTTCGGTTTAAAGTTTATGCCAAAAAATAGTCGTGAAATAGTCGTATGAACCTGTAAGCTTATGCTACGCCATCCGGTCTCCGCTAGATAATTAATGAACATAGTTAGTGTATATTTCTAAACACCTACATAGGTACTCATACATATGACTGACATATATTTTTAGATGTTGATTGCTTCGGTGGCGTAGTCGATCGTGCACCCGCTTTCGGCGCCGGAGTCTCGAGTTCGATTCCCGGTTGGGACAAACTTTGTGTGATGACATATACGTTTGTACCGAAGTCTGGATGTTTCCTATGTATAATATGTGTGTATTTACAAAAAAAAATTGTAAATAAGTATTTATATCAGTTTATCTAGTACTCATATCACAAGCTCTGCTTAGTTTGAGACTAGATAGCGTTGTGTGAATTGTCCTAACATATTTATTAACTTACATTTAAGGCCTTTGGTGTGGGACGCTACATGCGTTGACACCTTAGCACCTTCACACCTTCCAAGCACATCCGGATGTGCCGGCGCTGCTGCTGCATCGGCTGAAGGCTTTAAACGGCGTAAATATGCTAACCTAGCAGATGATTACATATTTGAGCCGTTTGGGGTTGAGACACTGGGGTCATGGGATCCGAGTGCTCGCCGCCTTTATAGAGACATTGCTAAACGCCTAATCGATGCTTCTCAGGACCAGAAGGCTGGCTATTTTCTGGCCCAAAGAATAAGTATCGCCATCCAACGTGGCAACACAGCCATTCTGGGAACCTTCCCAGTCGACAATGACGCGGAGGATTTTTTAAACGATATTTTGTAATGTAAATATTTTTAGTCTATAATTATGTTTATTTTGTATATTGTAATTCTTATTGTAAATAAATAAAACTTACATTATTTATTATATAAAAACACCCAAACTCCGAAAAAAACATTTGTGGATCTCACAAATACGAGTATTAGCTGATTATAAAGCCGATGCACCACCGACCACGCCAACAAAGTATTCAATGATTTGGAGTTTTCCATGATCCCTGATATGTGATTTCTGGCAAAAAAGTTACTGAACAAACAACGTTATCTTATCCGTTATAGTTTTTCTTCAAAGTTCAATACATGGACTACCAACATAATTTTTTTTAGATTTTTTGACCTAGCCTCTCAATGTTTTAAAAATGGTTTAAAAAAATAACCATAAAATATTTTGGCATATGGTAATTTAGACTAATGATATTTATGCATATTTTTTTTATCCATAACAAATTTAGCATATTTGTCTTAATCATAAATAAAATTAGCGTAATCATATTTAAGCATAAAATTTATAAGCATAGCTTTATAAAGGCATAAACGTATCAAACTATAATGAATATTGTCATAATCATCTTACGCAGAATAAGTAACTATGTAAAATAATTAAAAGGCGGCTTAAGGGTGGCCCCAGGGCCACCCCCGCCGCACCTAAACCTACTATGACACTATTATATAGTGTCATAGTAGGTTTAGGTGCGGCGGGGGTGGAAATACTAGTTAAAGTAACTTTTTTATTTTTCATTCATTTCATTAATTTATACCTATTCAATTTTAGTAATATATACTATTAGGCGACTGTACACATGCCTAAAAACATTGTGCAAATTATAACTATGAATAAATATATTAGACATAAATATAAATATTCCACAGTACATATGCTGCTAAAAATCAATTATGACCAAGTATAATTATGCCAAATGCATTGTGCCAAAACATTTTAGGATTACATATATTATGTTAACGAAAGGTATACATATCTAATGTTACGACACAATAGGATAGACGATAGAAAAAAACCTGCATTACATGTAGAGAGGTACCCGGAAAAAAAATATTTTTCGTTATTTCATTTTTCTAGGACTAACCGTTTTGGAGGAAACCCGATGACGGACGGACATGACGAAACTATAAGAACACGGAAACCCTAAAAACTATTTTAGGTACCTATTTATTTAACTAAATTATATTTTTAGATGATAAATGCAGTTTGGTGGTATACTACAGTGAAGCTTATTGATTTGATGGACACAGTATTTTTTATATTAAGAAAGAAGGAACGACAAATATCATTTTTACATGTCCTACATCATTGGGGGATGCCCATTGCGTCTGTTGTTGGTTTAAAATATCATCCAAGTATGTATAATTTTATAAGTACAATTATGAATTATTTATGCCCAAATGGACAAAGTGCCCAAACGAGCTAGACATATTATCCTGTGTGCGTCAGAATGGCTGGTTGTCTGTGGCGTTGATCTATGAGAGTTGATTCGAAAATTGCTACATAATTGCTTCTATTTGCTTCATATAATAAATAATTGCTACATTGGATATATACTTAGAAGTTAAATATTTTTCCAGCCATCCTGACGTTTGGTTGGCTGATCATCCCCTAGTTTAGAGTCAAGCATGCCGATTTTCCCGAAATTTATTGCGTCAATAATTGCTTCATAATTACTTCATTTATACAATTTAGTTGTAACTTCAAACTCGTATGTTAAATAAAGGATGTAGCCATTATTTAAATTATCCCAAGGACAAGTGCCCGATGAAATAATAAAGGCAAATACTTAGTTATGTAGGCGTCTGTTTTATTCATTAAGGTTCTGGTACCCGTGTAAGTAAAGTAAGTAGATAGGTACATACGTAGTAATTCTTGCGTAATAGGGGGCAAGCCAGCAGCAATACGAGCATATATTTGAAGTTACAACTAAATTGGATAAATGAAGTAATTATGAAGCAATTATTGACGCAATAAATTTCGGGAAATTCTGCATGCTTGACTCTAAACTAGGGGGTGACCAGCCAACCAAACGTCAGGATGGCTGGTCAAAAAAAAAAAAAAAAATTCTAAGTATATATCCAATGTAGCAATTATTTATTATATGAAGCAAATAGAAGCAATTATGTAGCAATTTTCGTATCAACTCTCATAGACCAACGCCACAGACAACCAGCCATTCTGACGCACACATTATCCTTGATATGGTCTTCTGGAGCATATACCTATATAGGGTGAATTTTTGAAAACGGCTTGGATGGCCAAATCCGAAACTATAAGGAATACCGAGTCATTATAGATTAACTAGCAAATAGGATAATAAATACCAAAATTAATGTATTTATATATATTTATTTATGCTAAAAAAACCAAACCTTTAAATCTCTTCTAAAAGTAATCTTTTTTTTTTGTAGTTCCGCGGCCCAGGTCCGCGGCCGCTCTAACTTCCGTTGCCGGGCGTCTCTGGTTACAAGCAGAACGTATTTCCAGTGGCGCCCGGCGAAAAGTTTAATCTTAGAACATTTTTTTATATAGTTGCATATTTTTACTACTTATCAGTCATTTTCACATAATTATTTACTTTATTATTGGATTTTTTAATTAGTAGAATCACACAAATATCAGTCAGATAATAATATAGTTTTGGTACATAATATTATCTATGTTATGCTCCATGTGTCATTTTGACTCACATGTCTAAATATCTCGAAAAGGGCGATAGTTACCTCAAGGACAAGTTTGCCGCGCATTTACGCAGATTATCTTTCTAGGGTTAACAACATCTACAGACGGCGTAACAAATAAAATAACAATTACGTTTATTTAATTTTGCTTCATGGAGTTTGTAACATGATGATATTAAAAGTTGATTAAAAGTTGTACATAAGTAAAAATAAATAAATATATTTGGACATTCTCCCACGACGTCATCTAGCCCAAATTAAGCTAATATAAGTTTGTGCTATGTGATGTAGATGACTGATAAATATACTTAATATTTATAAATACATATATGTAAATTATACATAGAAAATACCACCAATACCAGTTTGCTCCAGTTTCCGGTACCTCGGCTCTCTTATCCAGGATGATGGGGAAATCGATCGTACAGTGAAGCACAGAATTGACGCAGGTTGGATGAAATGGCGGCAGGTCAAAGCCACTATATATGCGACCCCCAATTTCCTCCGAAACTTAAGGGGAAAATTTATAAGACTGTCGTCAGACCTGCCGTCCTGTATGGACTTTCATGTTTGGCCGTAAAAGCGACGGATGAAAGACATTTGCATGTAGCAGAAATGCGAATGTTAAAATGGATGTGTGGTGTGACAAGGATGGATAGGGTAAGGAACGAATATATTAGAGGAATTTTGAAAGTTGCACCAGTGATTGAAAAATTGAGAAGCGAGCGGCTGTCATGGTATGGACATCTTATGCGAAGAGAGGAAAGCAATGTCGTTAGAAAGGTGCAAAGTATGACTGTAGAGGGTTTAAGAAGTAGAGGTAGGCCAAAGAAAAGATGGATGGAATGTGTGAAAGAGGATATGACAAGGAGAGGAGTGACTGAAGAGATGACGTCTGACAGGGATGTGTGGAGGAGAAAGACTTGTTGCGCCGCCCCCAAATAGTTGGGATAAGGGTAGGTAGATGATAATATATATAGAAAATACTAAACTCTGAAACAAACGTTTGTTAATCATACAAATAACTTGATTCGACCCGGAATCGAACCTGGGACCCCAGGGACGGCAGTCGCTTACTCATACCACTGTGCCACCGAGGCAGTCGATATATTTGTTTTGTTTTAATTATACATACAAAACTACGAGTATTAACTACTTCCTTTATTATCTGTTTTGGGCTTGGCTGATGAAATATACACTTAGAGTAACCCCCTGAAGAGTTTCGCGTAAAAAACTGCCTTAGAATATAAAATAAGTTCCATTATTTGCTTGCTCTGCTAAGTGTGTTTTTTGGGTCTGGCAGGACGTTTGACTCCTGCTATCGGTCTAACTGATTTAATACACACTTACAGAGTAATACCCTGAAGAGATCTACGTAAAACACAGACTTTAGAAAATAACATAACTTAATTTTTTTTACAACTTTAAAGCGTCTGGCACGTTTTGGTGCCCACCCGAATGGTCTGGCAGTTAAAGAATATTATTTTACTATAGTTACCCTTAATATCGCGATGATATTGTAAGTAACAGCAGTAGCTTTAAGGTATCGTGGAACTTAAAGTTACTGCTGCTACTTACAATATTGTCACGATAACGTGTGTCGTTATTGTGCAATGTGAAGACGCCCATTTTTTTTGAAGTATGTGAAGGATTAAATAAAATAATCGTTTCAGATGGTCACTGCACATTAATTGGATTTCTTAACTGCATTGTTCATATCGTTATGTACAGTTATTATCTCATTACTGGTCTTGGGCCCAAATACGCGAAGAATTTATGGTGGAAGAAATATCTGACATCAATGCAAATCGTAAGTAATGGATTTAAAATGTAATTATTTTTTATAAAATGTAGATATAAAACGAACAAGGACAAAATAGCTAGCTATTCTCATTTCATTAAATTTTCTCCGGGACGAAAGGAGCATAGGAGCATGTATATATATTATATACGATACTGTATGTAGGTCTGCATACCATCTTTCCACTGTGTACAAAGAAACGTTTTTAGCAAAAATAAAAAAGTAGTGATCAAGTTATAAAATTCCCACAGAGCTGAATTTTGGTACAAATGTTGGGTTTACCGCATAGATAACCTCCTAATAGATTCCGCATTACTGTAATTTTGTTCCTTACCGAGTTCACCTGTTTTGGCGGAATGCGAGGGGTGCGCGGAAACATTTAAGTGCGCTATGATTGGCTGTTTCAAGGTCAATCTTCGAAAGCACCGAATACTAGAGATGGGATAGGAATGAAAATGTGTCGATAAAATTTTTATGGGTATATTATAATTATATTTTTATAATTTTATTATATCGTTTATTCCTTTATATTCTTATTTTATACATTTTTAAATACATTTATAAAAAACACAAATACATTAATTTTTTTTTTTTTATTTATTATTATAATTTTTATAGGAATAGGTATCGGGACTTAATCAAGAGGGACAGGTATTATTAACTCTCAGTTCCTATTTCCTCAAACTCTAAGTAAAAATTTTCTACCTATTCCGCTCTCTGATGATCGCACATCTACCGAGCCTTTTCCCAACTCAGGATCAGCTTTCCAGTGTAACTGCGATGCAGCTGAACTTTAATATTTTCCGTGGAGCGACTGCCATCATTCTGACCTCCGCAATCTATGGGCGATATCAAAGCTCTGTAGTTAGACCAGTTGGATTTTGATTTAAAGCCCCAAATACCCGTAACGACTGCCATAGATGTTCGTATAATAACCGGGGCCGACGGCTTAACGTGCTCCTAGAGACACGGAGGTCTCAATTTCTAAAAACAAAGGTCACCGATCCTAAGACCGACCTGATTAGATGTTGCTTAACCTTAGCAATGTGTTAATATACACCACTAAGCCACGAGGCCCCCATCTCTGATGATGATACATTATAATTTTATATTTTTATTCAGTAGATGTAAAATAATATAATTTATATTAAGAAAGAAATTATAAATAGATCACAAAAACTGATGTCATCGGTGGGACTATGATTTCTTTCTTAATATTTTACGTTGTTATTGGTGGGAAACCAACTCTCCCCACGAGATGTTGCATCTACCCATTTTTTTTTCCTCGGGGCATCCAGGAAACCTATAAAATAATATATATCTCAGTTACATTGCTAATTGACTACCTCGGTGGCACAATGGTACTATGTACGGACTGCCACGCTCGAGGTCTCGGGTTCGATTCCCGGGTCTCGTGGATAATGTATAATTCTCTTTAGAATTTTACCCAGATAATTATCCCAGAGTCTGGAACTTGTGCCCGGTAAATGGCAATAGGCTCGCCCCCTATTACATGGGACCTAACATAGCTGGCGAGATGTGGGTGTGTTTGCACACCTCTGCCTGCCCCTTCGGGGAAAAAGGCGTGACGCTATGTTTTTTTACATTGCTAATACTAAATCACATTAGCTGCGAAAAAAAAATTAAATAATGCCAACGCACAAATTGGTCGCAAATAAATCGCAGCTTACCGAAATTCAAGCGGGCGCAGTCGCGGGCGACAACATGTTGCTTATTTATAGGTAATACTTTTTAAAGCACCTACGGCAATAATACTGCAAAATATCGATGACGTACAATATCATACCGATATCCCATCACTATCGATTCAAGTGCTATTGTAAAGTATTGTTAGAAAAGGATAGCTATTATAATTTGGCTAATGAGTGAAAGAGTAATTTCAAAAAGACATCAACGGGTTCGAAATTGTTTGTGTTTATGTTCTATTACCAACCAGAATAAATTGAACTCCGGTGCCTAGTCAATTTTATATTTACATTTATGTCTAATTTACTTACCGGTGAAATGTAATGCCATCTTTTTGGTAATTTGATGTCTTCGCCGACTTGCCACACCATTTTACGGAACAGGAAGCCATTTAAAATGTAAAATGCTCACAAAAACATTTTTTTTAATTATAAAATCGCACGTGGTCATAGGTCGCGAAGTTGGTTGTTACTGACGTCGTGATTTTAGGCATAGCTTTATATGCTTGTGAAATCAAGTATGAGTGGCGCGCGTTTGTTGCCCTGCATGCGGAATCTATTAGGAGGTTATCTATGGTTTACCGTTATTAAAAATGTCTTCATCGATTCTATCTGGCAAAAAAAAGGTTAACATTTTAGGTTTTTTTGGATTTTCTCATAGACGGTGAGTTTGTCAAATAAAAAGAACAGATAAATACTATATATATTGTAAATAAATTAAAAGTAAAAAAACTTTTAAAGAACAAGCTTTTATTTAAATTCCCTAAAAAGACAAAAATAAACTTTAAAACTTTTAGTATCTACTTATAACGTCATTACACAATTTATGTGTTATAAAAGCTTGTCGCGAGATTTTGCTGTTGGTTGAATGGTTATAGTTTTGCTTTAAAGTTCATTACATGGGTAAATTTGTTGTGATTGTGTACTTGTTGGTTAGTTGGATAAATTCGCAGATCTTTTTCAATTGCAAACACACTAGTTTGTTCTTTTTGTAACATATTTATTAAAATAGCAAAATGTTCTGATTTAAGTTCACCAACTCGTAAAACATTCAAGAGATCTTTAAAAGTTGTGCTTCCTTGTTGTCTTATATTTTCTTTCAATTCAATTAACGAGAAAAAAACGCCATAGGTGTGTTGCTGGGGCCAATCTAGAGGGTTGTTCAAATACTTGATTTCCTCGCATAGGAGGTATTGTACATGCTAATTGAAAAACGAAGTTTATGTTTAGCATCTTATTTATACCTGGCATTCGTATTCTCTGTACGCCCTTTTATTTGATACCCATATTGCAGGAGTGCATTAAACATAATTAGTTCGCCATCTTGTATGTGCCGCCATTTTAGATTTAGAAGGACGTCAGTGTTAACCATGTATTGTGATCCAAACCGAATGTGTATACAAAATTTCAGCTCAATCGGCAAAGGAAATCTGCTTCAAAATTGAGTTACAAGATTCCACCCGAACAAACATACATACAAACAAACATTGCAAGCTAATAAAAAGCTTGTAAAAATATATGGAAAAACATCATCAAACAACAACAAGTTCTACCCCGAAGGAGATGAAAAAGAGTTACCAACAAAGTTTGTTTTGATTTCTTTGACATACGACTGCAACTGCCGCGCCAAAGTTCGTGTCGTGTCGGAATCAAATGTGTGTCATATAAATAAGTACAACAAAGTGCCATCTGCCGTTGCTTCACGTGCTGTTTGCCATCTGTAGCTGTCGTCTACTAACTACTACGTCCCGCGGAATCTCACGCAATGTTCATGTTAGCCTAAGTGTTAGTCGCTAAAAGCGATTTTTTTTGTGCCAAACATCACCTACAATTTTTTTTATATTTCAGATTCAGTTCGTTATAATATTCATTCACAACATGCTGGCATTCTGTGATAGTTCTTGTCACTATCCAAGAATATTATCTGGATTAGTCTGCCTTCACGCAGCACACTTTGTTTATATGTTCGGACAATTCTACTACTATAATTATATTAAAACTCCTGAAGCAAATGCAAATGGAACTAGAAAAAACACAGACAAGCCTAAAGTACAATAACGACAAGATATTTAGGTGTTTAAAACAAATATATAACTACTATTAAGTAAAAGCCTAATGGTTGTTTTTTTGTTCCGAACTCCCAAAGATTTTTGCTTTCACTATAATATAGTATATTCTATAGTGGAAGTATTGTGAACGTGTAGAAAATCGATTTTGAGTTTCCGTGAGTCGAAAACAGTGATTTCTGTTAAAAAAATTTAAATTATTCTCTTAAAATATTTTTTTTTACAATATTTATATAAAAAATAATAATACTTATTTTTATGTTCTACTGGTTCATAAGTACTTTGATGTTCCGACTATCCTTCTAATTAAGCTCTTATGTATTAATCCTATGTAACAATACATTATATATAGGTATATCTATATATATAAAAGAAAGTCGTGTTTGTTACAACACTTATAACTCGAGAACGGCTGGACCGATTGCCATGGTTTTTGATTTGTTGGATTTGTTTCCGTCACGAATAGCAGAATACATCTTAAAAACAATGAAATAGATGCTGATTTGTTTATTACATGTAAAACATTAGTTGTACAATCCTGTCAAATAGTGTAACAACTATTTTTTTTTGGAGCTTATGGCCTGGTTGCTGAGAACTTTAAGCAAAAAAAATATTTTTTTTCTGAAGACATCATGTGTGCGTTCAGAAATTTATTTTTTGTAAAATGTCTACAAAGTTCAGGTAAGTAGGGAGATATTGGGCATTCTGTCCCACCTCCCTCGGGCACAGCCCTCGGTCACTACGGTGGGACAGAATGCCCAATATCATCCTATGAATGGTTAACCAATTTCACTTGCTAGATGATTGCTTTCGTACAGCAAACTAACCCGATGCATGTTTGTTAAAATGAACACGTTAAGATCACATTTTTAAGATAGATAATTTATACGTTAAAACTTTATGTTAGAACTTATGTTACTAATACATAAAATAACTAAAGTATCACTGGATATTCACGTAAAACTTAAATAAAGTGTTTTTATGCACAATATAAATCATTTTTTTTATAATATTTCAGACATAGGTGTGAAATAGGTGTGTAATAGACTAGAAAATTATTTATCAAAATTATTAGTTACTTACATGACATTGCTTCTTATTTTCTGTCTTATTTTAAAATCCAAGGATAGATAGAGTACTTAGTAGGTATACTGTATGTCCACAAAATGCACGTGCAGCATGTCGTGGGAATAGAATGTGAGACGTTCTTCGAGTATGGGAACGATGATACATGTCTATTATACACAAGTAACACACACCAGAACAAACTGCTGACATTACCTTAGCTTTGTAACGTTGTTAGCCGACTGTGATAGAAAGAGGTGTATGAACAAAATAAGTATTGCTAAATGAATATTTTTAAAGGAATAAATAATAAAGCATAAAAATATTTCATTAAGCGTAAGCGTGTATAACTTATTTTTAACACTTATTGGAAGCTCAATTCAAACAATTTCAATTCTAAACAATTCCAATATTCAAAGGACTTCAAATTGTTATATTTGTAAAATTATTGCGAAATCACTTTGAATGTCATTTAATATTTTAATAATTTCCTTCGATTTCTCTAGGATAGATTTCTCTTTATCGTTAAACCTTAATCAAATTTATATAAACCACCTGTACTATAGATTCTACCTTTCAAATAAAGATAATCAATAAAATCGTATTAGGTACCTATATAGAAAAAAAGTTATGTTAAGATTATGAGAAAAAACACATAAAACCACATACAAATAAATTAGGTACCCACCTCCTTTTTTAGTCGGGTAAATAACTATATGACGTCGTCGTTCTTATATTGAATTGCTGACTACACAGTAACAAACGGTAAGGTATCCGTTTGACCGCTGACGCAAGCACACACACACACAAACCTAATGAATATGCAATTGAATCTTCTCTGTTTATGTCGGAAATTATATTACAAAGTGTTAACATTAAATACCGCAATAAACTACGTGGTTTTCTGGATATGTCTGTTAAATAGAATTAATTACATACAATCACCTGTTTATCCCAGGACTAGGTAGAAGTGTATTAGACAACCAAATACCTATTGTCTAAAAATTCGAATTTTTCATCCAATGAAAGTATCTAAATCGTGTTTAGGATGCTTATGTCTACTGATCATTACTCATCATATCAGTGAAGGCAACTCAGTATGTATAACTGTTAGTTGATAATATATAAGTAGGTACGAATGAACGATCAACGAACATACAGAAATTATAGGTAAATTTATTATGTATATCGGTTTATACCTTTGGCGGCGTTGGTAAAGACGTGGTTTTGCATTACAATTATTATAACAGAATTACAACACTTTGATTTAATTAGACGTAAGTAACATAAATTAAAATAAGCACCCGTGAAAGTATGAAGTTAAGTTTTAATTTTGATGTGAACTGAATATTGCTGAATTTATATTTTTTATGTATAAAACCCCACAATTGATCAAATAAAATTACATTCGCTCCAGCAGTATCTTCCAGTGACCTCTCACTTTTCTCTCCAGTATCTTCCAGTGATAAGAAAAAAATGTGAGTAAGTTCTATTAAATTAATAATACTGTGATTAATTGTTATATTAATAATTAATTAATTAATTAATTAATGTGATTAATTGTTATCCAGCTCAGTTGCTTGGTTAATTCCCACCCGCTGGTGTAACTTTTAACACATTAATAATTATAAAATGTAGTTATATTGTTATGTGAGTGGCTTGGATAATTCATGTCGACTGGTGTAACTAGGTATGATCAAATATTATAATTTGATCTTTTTTCTTTTTAGTTGTGATTAATTTAGGAAAAATCATATCTGGGTTAAGTATGACTTTGACTAACGTATTGGTTTTCATTTTAATTTAACAGGTCTGATTCAGAGTTTGAAAGTACATCTGAAGTTACCCCTGTAGAGGTGAAGAAGAGAAAACCTAAAGGCAGTGTTGCAACCACCAACAAACGCAGCCGTAAGGACGACGAGTCGCATTCGGAGGAGCTTGCTGGTGGTTCGATACCCGCTCAATACAAGCGAACACCTACAGCACATAGGTATTGCACAATTTTTATTTATTTACTAAACAAGTGTTTTATACTTTTGTATATGTGATTTTCATAGCATCAGTTTATTAGGAATATTTATCATATTTATCAACCTGTTGGTTTAGTGTAGTAGTTAGTGACTCTGATAAGTACGTCAAATGTCGTGGGTTCGATTCCCACCCTAGATAACTCTTTATATGATGGACATAATGTTTAATTTTGTGTTTGATCTAGATGTGTATAATATGTTCGAACCATATTTATATTTATTTATTGTATTAACCACTGAAACCGTTTCGTCCCAAGTCTTTTATATACAGTTTTTTTCTTTTTTGATATAAATTAGAAGAATAGGTTTGAGAATAGCTTGTAATCTATTTTTACACTTTTTCTTTATCAGTTTATATGTTAAAACAGTGTTAGTTGGGGTAAATTTATCTTCAACTGTATGTCAATAAAACGTAAAGTACAATCTAGTTTAAGAGCTATATGGAATGTGTATGTGTTTCTATGTTAATGACACAAGTATATTTTATAGTTCCATTCTTACATTTTTATAGAACGAAGAAACCAGCTTCGTTGGGTTTGTTTAAAATCTTACAAACTGAAGAAGCCGGCGTCAGCGCACCGAAAAAGGACGCCGGCACTGGAAGCCTAACATCAAGCTTTGCAAGCCGAGTGTCAACAGGAACATCGCGTCGGGCAATAAAACGAAGTGGTGCGTATTTCGTTGACCTCAAACTGTACAAAGCAACTGACTATACTTCTCACGCTGTTGATGTTCGGTATAAGACAGCGCTGATAACTATAAAGCTACAGTGTGATGAATCATCACCGTCGTGGCAAGCACTTCAAGCGTACTTGGGTCAAGCTTATGTAGAGTTTGAGGACTCTGAACCGACTCATTACAGTAACAAGATTGTGATAAAATAAATATATAAATAAATAAGGAGTTATTTCTGGATACACTTAAGCATATCTAGATAAATTAGATCTAAATATTAAATAAATCATTAGGAATCGAAACTCCAACGTCGCAGCCAGATTACTAACTATTGAACTAGTCTGGTGTGTATGTATGTCTTTATTTTATTTTTTATAGTTGATAGGTTTACATTAACCATAATCTCACCTGATGGTAAGTGCATATGTGATCTAAGATGGAGCACGCTTGCATAGAAGATACCAATTCACTCAGGATTTGAAAATGCCCAGATTGTAGGAATCAGGAAACACAAAATTTGATAAGTTTTTCGCGCGGTCGGAGCTGCGGGCAACAGCTAGTATATTATATTATTTGACTTTAATTATATATCATCGTTATATAGATAATTAGTACCCAATATCTTAAGCGATAAAAATGCCGTTCTGTACTACGTGTAACACATCTGTACACAGTAGATCATGGGTAGGACATTTACGGAGCAATTCACATAGAAAAAGTAGACATACAATTAAACATAGTCAAGGTATAGAAATCGTCAGCTCAGCATTTCGTAATCGTATTACATCATATAAAATTGTCCCCTTTGACCAGATTCAATTATCTTCACTGGATTCCTTCTTATTCAGTATTCGTAATAAGTTAAAATCTCTTTTAAATGAATGTCTTATGAGACATACATGTGTTAAGGTAAATTTTGAACTATTTGCTATGTTTCTAAAATTCAAAAATAATTCACAAGAAGTCAAATCTTTTGGAACCAAAAACAAAATATTGTTTTCACACTTCGATTTTGAAAACTTATATTTTGAAACACTTAGCTATTTAAAAACAAGTATTGAAGAATTTGAAGATCGTGACAGTGAATGGACATTTATAAACAATCTATACATTGAGGTAAATATTAATAAATACCAACCATTTCGCGGTTCCAGTTATATCAGTTTGCCTAAATCAATCCAAGCTAAAAAGGCGTGCTTAAATATTGTTAATAAGGATCAATTTTGCTTTTTATGGTGTGTAACAGCGGCTTTATATCCGGCTAAGAAACACCCTGAGAGAATTTCATCTTATCCTAATTTTCGTGAACTATTTGATATAAGAAATATGTCTTTTCCAGTATCCTTTCATGATATTAGCGTTTTTGAAAAGAATAACCCTAACATAAAATTTATAATATATGGATTAAAAAACTTTACAACTATCGTAGGACCTTTGTATAAATCTGAAATTGATAAAAAATACAAAGGAAAAATTATTCATTTACTGTTTCTTGAAAATAACAGCTCTTCTCATTATTGTTTGATAAAAGATACTTCTAGACTTTTTAGAAGCCAAGTTACTTCCCATCATAGTAAGTTATACTTTTGTGACATATGTTTAATATCATTTAATACTTCTCAGGAAGTTAATGACCATTTGTGTGGAGGCGTCGTAACTGTTCTCCCGAATAAGGGCTCGGTAATTCAATTTAAAAACTATGAACGTAAACAAAACATGCCTTTTTGTATTTATGCAGATTTTGAATCGATGTTACAGACCAGGACTGAAACCATCGGTTCAAGCGGAAAAACGAACACTTTGAACCATCATATACCAGTTGCCTTTGGGTATTATATTGTTTGTCGAGATGACCCTAGCTACAATAGATACGTATCTTATCGGGGACCCAACTGTGATAAGCGGTTTGTAGATTCAATAATGAAAGACGTACAAAAAATATATAATATAATTAATCTGACTGTCCCGATGATATTCACCACTGAAGACAAATATGATTTTAACAATGCTCAACGTTGTTACATTTGCCAAAATTTCGTTTTTACAGACAAAGTTCGTGACCATTGTCATCTTACAGGTCGTTATCGAGGAGCCGCACACCCTTTCTGTAATTTACAGTATAAGCGCCCTTCGTTTATTCCTATTTATTTCCACAGCTTATCCGGCTATGATTGTCACTTATTTATAAAAGCTTTGGGAGATGTTTCTGGTGCTATAAAAATAATACCTAAAACAAAAGAAAACTATATATCATTTACTAAACTTGTACCCGTTTCAAATAATAAATTTTATCAACTTCGTTTTGTTGATTCCTATAAGTTTTTGTGCACAAGCTTAAATAAACTGTCTAACACTTTAAAACCGGAAATGTTTAAACACTTACAAAATAATTTTCCTATTCGGGAGCAATTTCGTTTACTAATTCGCAAAGGAATTTATCCGTATGAATATATGAACTCGTGGGAACGGTATGATGAAAAAAAAATACCTCCAAAAAAATGCTTTTTTAATTCGTTAAGCGATGAAAATATTTCTGAATTTGATTATAAGCATGCATGTTTAGTATGGTCAACATTTAAAATCACTGATTTAGGTAGTTATACAGATCTATATCTAAAAACCGACGTACTTCTTCTCACAGACATTTTTGAAAATTTTAGGATAATGTGCAAGCGATACTATCAGTTAGACCCGGCATTTTATTTAACTGCACCTAGTTTATCATTCGATGCAATGTTATTAAAAACCGGTGTTCAATTAGAACTTATTGATGACTTGTCAATGGTGCGTATGCTACAGAGTGGTATTAGGGGAGGAGTTTGTCTCTGTTCTCACAGACATGCTAAAGCGAATAATACTTATCTACCGGATTACCAATCTACAAAGCCTGATTCCTACATCGCTTATATCGATTGTAATAATTTATATGGATATAGTATGTGTCAGTATTTACCATTGTCTGATTTCAAGTTTCTTGATCAACAAGAAATTAATAAATTAGATGTAACAACTATACCCACTACTGCAGATTATGGTTACATACTAGAAGTGGATTTAGTATATCCTAAGCATTTACATAATTTACACAATGATTTACCATTTTGTCCCGAAAAATGTATTCCACCTGGAGGGAAAACGTATAAGCTAGTCCCTAATTTGTATGATAAATTTAAATATGTTATACATTATGTACACTTACAAACTTGTTTGAAACATGGATTGATTTAAAAAAAAAAATATCGCGTAATTAGTTTTCATCAAAGTCCTTATTTAAAACAATACATTGATTTAAACACTGAACTGAGACAAAAAAGTTCATCAATATTTGAACAAGACTTTTTTAAACTCTTGAACAATAGTGTCTTTGGTAAAACCTTAGAAAATAATGAAAAGAGGATTAATGTTCATTTAGTTAATCAGTGGTATGATAGCAACAATGTGACTAAAAAAAGAAAATGTGCACAAATGCTTATCGCTCGACTAAACTTCCATAGTGCAACGGTTTTTACTGAGAATCTAGTTGCAGTGCAATTTCCTCCGAAACTTAAGGGTAAAATTTATAAGACTGTCGTCAGACCTGCCGTCCTGTATGGACTTTCATGTTTGGCCGTAAAAGCGACGGATGAAAGACATTTGCATGTAGCAGAAATGCGAATGTTAAAATGGATGTGTGGTGTGACAAGGATGGATAGGGTAAGGAACGAATATATTAGAGGAATTTTGAAAGTTGCACCAGTGAATGAAAAATTGAGAAGCGAGCGGCTGTCATGGTATGGACATCTTACGCGAAGAGAGGAAAGGAATGTCGTTAGAAAGGTGCAAAGTATGACTGTAGAGGGTTTAAGAAGTAGAGGTAGGCCAAAGAAAAGATGGATGGAATGTGTGAAAGAGGATATGACAAGGAGAGAAGTGACTGAAGAGATGACGTCTGACAGGGATGTGTGGAGGGGAAAGACTTGTTGCGCCGCCCCCAAATAATTGGGATAAGGGTAGGTAGATGATAATATATATAGAAAATACTAAACTCGGAAACAAACGTTTGTTAATCATACAAATAACTTGATTCGACCCGGAATCGAACCTGGGACCCCAGGGACGGCAGTCGCTTACTCATACCACTGTGCCACCGAGGCAGTCGATATATTTATTTTGTTTTAATTATACATACAAAACTACGAGTATTAACTACTTCCTTTATTATCTGTTTTGGGCTTGGCTGATGAATTATACACTTAGAGTAACCCCCTGAAGAGTTTCGCGTAAAAAACTGCCTTAGAATATAAAATACGTTCCATTATTTGCTTGCTCTGCTAAGTGTGTTTTTTGGGTCTGGCATGACGTTTGACTCCTGCTATCGGTCTAACTGATTTAATACACACTTACAGAGTAATACCCTGAAGAGATCTACGTAAAACACAGACTTTAGAAAATAACATAACTTAATTTTTTTTACAACTTTAAAGCGTCTGGCACGTTTTGGTGCCCACCCGAATGGTCTGGCAGTTGAAGAATATTATTTTACTATAGTTACCCTTAATATCGCGATGATATTGTAAGTAACAGCAGTAGCTTTAAGGTATCGTGGAACTTAAAGTTACTGCTGCTACTTACAATATTGTCACGATATCGTGTGTCGTTATTGTGCAATGTGAAGACGCCCATTTGTGTTGAAGTATGTGTAGGATTAAATAAAATAATCGTTTCAGATGGTCACTGCACATTAATTGGATTTCTTAACTGCATTGTTCATATCGTTATGTACAGTTATTATCTCATTACTGGGCTTGGGCCCAAATACGCGAAGAATTTATGGTGGAAGAAATATCTGACATCTATGCAAATCGTAAGTAATGGATTTAAAATGTAATTATTTTTACAAAATGTAGATATAAAACGAACAAGGACAAAATAGCTAGCTATTCTCATTTCATTAAATTTTCTCCGGGACGAAAGGAGCATAGGAGCATGTATATATATTGTATACGATACTGTATGTAGGTCTGCATACCATCTTTCCACTGTGTACAAAGAAACGTTTTTAGCAAAAATAAAAAAGTAGTGATCAAGTTATAAAATTCCCACAGAGCTGAATTTTGGTACAAATGTTGGGTTTACCGTTATTAAAAATGTTTCATCGATTCTATCTGGCAAAAAAAAGGTTAACATTTTAGGTTTTTTTGGATTTTCTCATAGACGGTGAGTTTGTCAAATAAAAAGAACAGATAAATACTATATATATTGTAAATAAATTAAAAGTAAAAAAACTTTTAAAGAACAAGCTTTTATTTAAATTCCCTAAAAAGACAAAAATAAACTTTAAAACTTTTAGTATCTACTTATAACGTCATTACACAATTTATGTGTTATAAAAGCTTGTCGCGAGATTTTGCTGTTGGTTGAATGGTTATAGTTTTGCTTTAAAGTTCATTACATGGGTAAATTTGTTGTGATTGTGTACTTGTTGGTTAGTTGGATAAATTCGCAGATCTTTTTCAATTGCAAACACACTAATTTGTTCTTTTTGTAACATATTCATTAAAATAGCAAAATGTTCTGATTTAAGTTCACCAACTCGTAAAGCATTCAAGAGATCTTTAAAAGTTGTGCTTCCTTGTTGTCTTATATTTTCTTTCAATTCAATTAACGAGAAAAAAACGCCATAGGTGTGTTGCTGGGGCCAATCTAGAGGGTTGTTCAAATACTTGATTTCCTCGCATAGGAGGTATTGTACATGCTAATTGAAAAACGAAGTTTATGTTTAGCATCTTATTTATACCTGGCATTCGTATTCTCTGTACGCCCTTTTATTTGATACCCATATTGCAGGAGTGCATTAAACATAATTAGTTCGCCATCTTGTATGTGCCGCCATTTTAGATTTAGAAGGACGTCAGTGTTAACCATGTATTGTGATCCAAACCGAATGTGTATACAAAATTTCAGCTCAATCGGCAAAGGAAATCTGCTTCAAAATTGAGTTACAAGATTCCACCCGAACAAACATACATACAAACAAACATTGCAAGCTAATAAAAAGCTTGTAAAAATATATGGAAAAACATCATCAAACAACAACAAGTTCTACCCCGAAGGAGATGAAAAAGAGTTACCAACAAAGTTTGTTTTGATTTCTTTGACATACGACTGCAACTGCCGCGCCAAAGTTCGTGTCGTGTCGGAATCAAATGTGTGTCATATAAATAAGTACAACAAAGTGCCATCTGCCGTTGCTTCACGTGCTGTTTGCCATCTGTAGCTGTCGTCTACTAACTACTACGTCCCGCGGAATCTCACGCAATGTTCATGTTAGCCTAAGTGTTAGTCGCTAAAAGCGATTTTTTTTGTGCCAAACATCACCTACAATTTTTTTTATATTTCAGATTCAGTTCGTTATAATATTCATTCACAACATGCTGGCATTCTGTGATAGTTCTTGTCACTATCCAAGAATATTATCTGGATTAGTCTGCCTTCACGCAGCACACTTTGTTTATATGTTCGGACAATTCTACTACTATAATTATAGTAAAACTCCTGAAGCAAATGCAAATGGAACTAGAAAAAACACAGACAAGCCTAAAGTACAATAACGACAAGATATTTAGGTGCTTAAAACAAATATATAACTACTATTAAGTAAAAGCCTAATGGTTGTTTTTTTGTTCCGAACTCCCAAAGATTTTTGCTTTCACTATAATATAGTATATTCTATAGTGGAAGTATTGTGAACGTGTAGAAAATCGATTTTGAGTTTCCGTGAGTCGAAAACAGTGATTTCTGTTAAAAAAATTTAAATTATTCTCTTAAAATATTTTTTTTTACAATATTTATATAAAAAATAATAATACTTATTTTTATGTTCTACTGGTTCATAAGTACTTTGATGTTCCGACTATCCTTCTAATTAAGCTCTTATGTATTAATCCTATGTAACAATACATTATATATAGGTATATCTATATATATAAAAGAAAGTCGTGTTTGTTACAACACTTATAACTCGAGAACGGCTGGACCGATTGCCATGGTTTTTGATTTGTTGGATTTGTTTCCGTCACGAATAGCAGAATACATCTTAAAAACAATGAAATAGATGCTGATTTGTTTATTACATGTAAAACATTAGTTGTACAATCCTGTCAAATAGTGTAACAACTATTTTTTTTTGGAGCTTATGGCCTGGTTGCTGAGAACTTTAAGCAAAAAAAATATTTTTTTTCTGAAGACATCATGTGTGCGTTCAGAAATTTATTTTTTGTAAAATGTCTACAAAGTTCAGGTAAGTAGGGAGATATTGGGCATTCTGTCCCACCTCCCTCGGGCACAGCCCTCGGTCACTACGGTGGGACAGAATGCCCAATATCATCCTATGAATGGTTAACCAATTTCACTTGCTAGATGATTGCTTTCGTACAGCAAACTAACCCGATGCATGTTTGTTAAAATGAACACGTTAAGATCACATTTTTAAGATAGATAATTTATACGTTAAAACTTTATGTTAGAACTTATGTTACTAATACATAAAATAACTAAAGTATCACTGGATATTCACGTAAAACTTAAATAAAGTGTTTTTATGCACAATATAAATCATTTTTTTTATAATATTTCAGACATAGGTGTGAAATAGGTGTGTAATAGACTAGAAAATTATTTATCAAAATTATTAGTTACTTACATGACATTGCTTCTTATTTTCTGTCTTATTTTAAAATCCAAGGATAGATAGAGTACTTAGTAGGTATACTGTATGTCCACAAAATGCACGTGCAGCATGTCGTGGGAATAGAATGTGAGACGTTCTTCGAGTATGGGAACGATGATACATGTCTATTATACACAAGTAACACACACCAGAACAAACTGCTGACATTACCTTAGCTTTGTAACGTTGTTAGCCGACTGTGATAGAAAGAGGTGTATGAACAAAATAAGTATTGCTAAATGAATATTTTTAAAGGAATAAATAATAAAGCATAAAAATATTTCATTAAGCGTAAGCGTGTATAACTTATTTTTAACACTTATTGGAAGCTCAATTCAAACAATTTCAATTCTAAACAATTCCAATATTCAAAGGACTTCAAATTGTTATATTTGTAAAATTATTGCGAAATCACTTTGAATGTCATTTAATATTTTAATAATTTCCTTCGATTTCTCTAGGATAGATTTCTCTTTATCGTTAAACCTTAATCAAATTTATATAAACCACCTGTACTATAGATTCTACCTTTCAAATAAAGATAATCAATAAAATCGTATTAGGTACCTATATAGAAAAAAAGTTATGTTAAGATTATGAGAAAAAACACATAAAACCACATACAAATAAATTAGGTACCCACCTCCTTTTTTAGTCGGGTAAATAACTATATGACGTCGTCGTTCTTATATTGAATTGCTGACTACACAGTAACAAACGGTAAGGTATCCGTTTGACCGCTGACGCAAGCACACACACACACAAACCTAATGAATATGCAATTGAATCTTCTCTGTTTATGTCGGAAATTATATTACAAAGTGTTAACATTAAATACCGCAATAAACTACGTGGTTTTCTGGATATGTCTGTTAAATAGAATTAATTACATACAATCACCTGTTTATCCCAGGACTAGGTAGAAGTGTATTAGACAACCAAATACCTATTGTCTAAAAATTCGAATTTTTCATCCAATGAAAGTATCTAAATCGTGTTTAGGATGCTTATGTCTACTGATCATTACTCATCATATCAGTGAAGGCAACTCAGTATGTATAACTGTTAGTTGATAATATATAAGTAGGTACGAATGAACGATCAACGAACATACAGAAATTATAGGTAAATTTATTATGTATATCGGTTTATACCTTTGGCGGCGTTGGTAAAGACGTGGTTTTGCATTACAATTATTATAACAGAATTACAACACTTTGATTTAATTAGACGTAAGTAACATAAATTAAAATAAGCACCCGTGAAAGTATGAAGTTAAGTTTTAATTTTGATGTGAACTGAATATTGCTGAATTTATATTTTTTATGTATAAAACCCCACAATTGATCAAATAAAATTACATTCGCTCCAGCAGTATCTTCCAGTGACCTCTCACTTTTCTCTCCAGTATCTTCCAGTGATAAGAAAAAAATGTGAGTAAGTTCTATTAAATTAATAATACTGTGATTAATTGTTATATTAATAATTAATTAATTAATTAATTAATGTGATTAATTGTTATCCAGCTCAGTTGCTTGGTTAATTCCCACCCGCTGGTGTAACTTTTAACACATTAATAATTATAAAATGTAGTTATATTGTTATGTGAGTGGCTTGGATAATTCATGTCGACTGGTGTAACTAGGTATGATCAAATATTATAATTTGATCTTTTTTCTTTTTAGTTGTGATTAATTTAGGAAAAATCATATCTGGGTTAAGTATGACTTTGACTAACGTATTGGTTTTCATTTTAATTTAACAGGTCTGATTCAGAGTTTGAAAGTACATCTGAAGTTACCCCTGTAGAGGTGAAGAAGAGAAAACCTAAAGGCAGTGTTGCAACCACCAACAAACGCAGCCGTAAGGACGACGAGTCGCATTCGGAGGAGCTTGCTGGAGGTTCGATACCCGCTCAATACAAGCGAACACCTACAGCACATAGGTATTGCACAATTTTTATTTATTTACTAAACAAGTGTTTTATACTTTTGTATATGTGATTTTCATAGCATCAGTTTATTAGGAATATTTATCATATTTATCAACCTGTTGGTTTAGTGTAGTAGTTAGTGACTCTGATAAGTACGTCAAATGTCGTGGGTTCGATTCCCACCCTAGATAACTCTTTATATGATGGACATAATGTTTAATTTTGTGTTTGATCTAGATGTGTATAATATGTTCGAACCATATTTATATTTATTTATTGTATTAACCACTGAAACCGTTTCGTCCCAAGTCTTTTATATACAGTTTTTTTCTTTTTTGATATAAATTAGAAGAATAGGTTTGAGAATAGCTTGTAATCTATTTTTACACTTTTTCTTTATCAGTTTATATGTTAAAACAGTGTTAGTTGGGGTAAATTTATCTTCAACTGTATGTCAATAAAACGTAAAGTACAATCTAGTTTAAGAGCTATATGGAATGTGTATGTGTTTCTATGTTAATGACACAAGTATATTTTATAGTTCCATTCTTACATTTTTATAGAACGAAGAAACCAGCTTCGTTGGGTTTGTTTAAAATCTTACAAACTGAAGAAGCCGGCGTCAGCGCACCGAAAAAGGACGCCGGCACTGGAAGCCTAACATCAAGCTTTGCAAGCCGAGTGTCAACAGGAACATCGCGTCGGGCAATAAAACGAAGTGGTGCGTATTTCGTTGACCTCAAACTGTACAAAGCAACTGACTATACTTCTCACGCTGTTGATGTTCGGTATAAGACAGCGCTGATAACTATAAAGCTACAGTGTGATGAATCATCACCGTCGTGGCAAGCACTTCAAGCGTACTTGGGTCAAGCTTATGTAGAGTTTGAGGACTCTGAACCGACTCATTACAGTAACAAGATTGTGATAAAATAAATATATAAATAAATAAGGAGTTATTTCTGGATACACTTAAGCATATCTAGATAAATTAGATCTAAATATTAAATAAATCATTAGGAATCGAAACTCCAACGTCGCAGCCAGATTACTAACTATTGAACTAGTCTGGTGTGTATGTATGTCTTTATTTTATTTTTTATAGTTGATAGGTTTACATTAACCATAATCTCACCTGATGGTAAGTGCATATGTGATCTAAGATGGAGCACGCTTGCATAGAAGATACCAATTCACTCAGGATTTGAAAATGCCCAGATTGTAGGAATCAGGAAACACAAAATTTGATAAGTTTTTCGCGCGGTCGGAGCTGCGGGCAACAGCTAGTATATTATATTATTTGACTTTAATTATATATCATCGTTATATAGATAATTAGTACCCAATATCTTAAGCGATAAAAATGCCGTTCTGTACTACGTGTAACACATCTGTACACAGTAGATCATGGGTAGGACATTTACGGAGCAATTCACATAGAAAAAGTAGACATACAATTAAACATAGTCAAGGTATAGAAATCGTCAGCTCAGCATTTCGTAATCGTATTACATCATATAAAATTGTCCCCTTTGACCAGATTCAATTATCTTCACTGGATTCCTTCTTATTCAGTATTCGTAATAAGTTAAAATCTCTTTTAAATGAATGTCTTATGAGACATACATGTGTTAAGGTAAATTTTGAACTATTTGCTATGTTTCTAAAATTCAAAAATAATTCACAAGAAGTCAAATCTTTTGGAACCAAAAACAAAATATTGTTTTCACACTTCGATTTTGAAAACTTATATTTTGAAACACTTAGCTATTTAAAAACAAGTATTGAAGAATTTGAAGATCGTGACAGTGAATGGACATTTATAAACAATCTATACATTGAGGTAAATATTAATAAATACCAACCATTTCGCGGTTCCAGTTATATCAGTTTGCCTAAATCAATCCAAGCTAAAAAGGCGTGCTTAAATATTGTTAATAAGGATCAATTTTGCTTTTTATGGTGTGTAACAGCGGCTTTATATCCGGCTAAGAAACACCCTGAGAGAATTTCATCTTATCCTAATTTTCGTGAACTATTTGATATAAGAAATATGTCTTTTCCAGTATCCTTTCATGATATTAGCGTTTTTGAAAAGAATAACCCTAACATAAAATTTATAATATATGGATTAAAAAACTTTACAACTATCGTAGGACCTTTGTATAAATCTGAAATTGATAAAAAATACAAAGGAAAAATTATTCATTTACTGTTTCTTGAAAATAACAGCTCTTCTCATTATTGTTTGATAAAAGATACTTCTAGACTTTTTAGAAGCCAAGTTACTTCCCATCATAGTAAGTTATACTTTTGTGACATATGTTTAATATCATTTAATACTTCTCAGGAAGTTAATGACCATTTGTGTGGAGGCGTCGTAACTGTTCTCCCGAATAAGGGCTCGGTAATTCAATTTAAAAACTATGAACGTAAACAAAACATGCCTTTTTGTATTTATGCAGATTTTGAATCGATGTTACAGACCAGGACTGAAACCATCGGTTCAAGCGGAAAAACGAACACTTTGAACCATCATATACCAGTTGCCTTTGGGTATTATATTGTTTGTCGAGATGACCCTAGCTACAATAGATACGTATCTTATCGGGGACCCAACTGTGATAAGCGGTTTGTAGATTCAATAATGAAAGACGTACAAAAAATATATAATATAATTAATCTGACTGTCCCGATGATATTCACCACTGAAGACAAATATGATTTTAACAATGCTCAACGTTGTTACATTTGCCAAAATTTCGTTTTTACAGACAAAGTTCGTGACCATTGTCATCTTACAGGTCGTTATCGAGGAGCCGCACACCCTTTCTGTAATTTACAGTATAAGCGCCCTTCGTTTATTCCTATTTATTTCCACAGCTTATCCGGCTATGATTGTCACTTATTTATAAAAGCTTTGGGAGATGTTTCTGGTGCTATAAAAATAATACCTAAAACAAAAGAAAACTATATATCATTTACTAAACTTGTACCCGTTTCAAATAATAAATTTTATCAACTTCGTTTTGTTGATTCCTATAAGTTTTTGTGCACAAGCTTAAATAAACTGTCTAACACTTTAAAACCGGAAATGTTTAAACACTTACAAAATAATTTTCCTATTCGGGAGCAATTTCGTTTACTAATTCGCAAAGGAATTTATCCGTATGAATATATGAACTCGTGGGAACGGTATGATGAAAAAAAAATACCTCCAAAAAAATGCTTTTTTAATTCGTTAAGCGATGAAAATATTTCTGAATTTGATTATAAGCATGCATGTTTAGTATGGTCAACATTTAAAATCACTGATTTAGGTAGTTATACAGATCTATATCTAAAAACCGACGTACTTCTTCTCACAGACATTTTTGAAAATTTTAGGATAATGTGCAAGCGATACTATCAGTTAGACCCGGCATTTTATTTAACTGCACCTAGTTTATCATTCGATGCAATGTTATTAAAAACCGGTGTTCAATTAGAACTTATTGATGACTTGTCAATGGTGCGTATGCTACAGAGTGGTATTAGGGGAGGAGTTTGTCTCTGTTCTCACAGACATGCTAAAGCGAATAATACTTATCTACCGGATTACCAATCTACAAAGCCTGATTCCTACATCGCTTATATCGATTGTAATAATTTATATGGATATAGTATGTGTCAGTATTTACCATTGTCTGATTTCAAGTTTCTTGATCAACAAGAAATTAATAAATTAGATGTAACAACTATACCCACTACTGCAGATTATGGTTACATACTAGAAGTGGATTTAGTATATCCTAAGCATTTACATAATTTACACAATGATTTACCATTTTGTCCCGAAAAATGTATTCCACCTGGAGGGAAAACGTATAAGCTAGTCCCTAATTTGTATGATAAATTTAAATATGTTATACATTATGTACACTTACAAACTTGTTTGAAACATGGATTGATTTAAAAAAAAAAATATCGCGTAATTAGTTTTCATCAAAGTCCTTATTTAAAACAATACATTGATTTAAACACTGAACTGAGACAAAAAAGTTCATCAATATTTGAACAAGACTTTTTTAAACTCTTGAACAATAGTGTCTTTGGTAAAACCTTAGAAAATAATGAAAAGAGGATTAATGTTCATTTAGTTAATCAGTGGTATGATAGCAACAATGTGACTAAAAAAAGAAAATGTGCACAAATGCTTATCGCTCGACTAAACTTCCATAGTGCAACGGTTTTTACTGAGAATCTAGTTGCAGTGCAATTTCCTCCGAAACTTAAGGGTAAAATTTATAAGACTGTCGTCAGACCTGCCGTCCTGTATGGACTTTCATGTTTGGCCGTAAAAGCGACGGATGAAAGACATTTGCATGTAGCAGAAATGCGAATGTTAAAATGGATGTGTGGTGTGACAAGGATGGATAGGGTAAGGAACGAATATATTAGAGGAATTTTGAAAGTTGCACCAGTGAATGAAAAATTGAGAAGCGAGCGGCTGTCATGGTATGGACATCTTACGCGAAGAGAGGAAAGGAATGTCGTTAGAAAGGTGCAAAGTATGACTGTAGAGGGTTTAAGAAGTAGAGGTAGGCCAAAGAAAAGATGGATGGAATGTGTGAAAGAGGATATGACAAGGAGAGAAGTGACTGAAGAGATGACGTCTGACAGGGATGTGTGGAGGGGAAAGACTTGTTGCGCCGCCCCCAAATAATTGGGATAAGGGTAGGTAGATGATAATATATATAGAAAATACTAAACTCGGAAACAAACGTTTGTTAATCATACAAATAACTTGATTCGACCCGGAATCGAACCTGGGACCCCAGGGACGGCAGTCGCTTACTCATACCACTGTGCCACCGAGGCAGTCGATATATTTATTTTGTTTTAATTATACATACAAAACTACGAGTATTAACTACTTCCTTTATTATCTGTTTTGGGCTTGGCTGATGAATTATACACTTAGAGTAACCCCCTGAAGAGTTTCGCGTAAAAAACTGCCTTAGAATATAAAATACGTTCCATTATTTGCTTGCTCTGCTAAGTGTGTTTTTTGGGTCTGGCATGACGTTTGACTCCTGCTATCGGTCTAACTGATTTAATACACACTTACAGAGTAATACCCTGAAGAGATCTACGTAAAACACAGACTTTAGAAAATAACATAACTTAATTTTTTTTACAACTTTAAAGCGTCTGGCACGTTTTGGTGCCCACCCGAATGGTCTGGCAGTTGAAGAATATTATTTTACTATAGTTACCCTTAATATCGCGATGATATTGTAAGTAACAGCAGTAGCTTTAAGGTATCGTGGAACTTAAAGTTACTGCTGCTACTTACAATATTGTCACGATATCGTGTGTCGTTATTGTGCAATGTGAAGACGCCCATTTGTGTTGAAGTATGTGTAGGATTAAATAAAATAATCGTTTCAGATGGTCACTGCACATTAATTGGATTTCTTAACTGCATTGTTCATATCGTTATGTACAGTTATTATCTCATTACTGGGCTTGGGCCCAAATACGCGAAGAATTTATGGTGGAAGAAATATCTGACATCTATGCAAATCGTAAGTAATGGATTTAAAATGTAATTATTTTTACAAAATGTAGATATAAAACGAACAAGGACAAAATAGCTAGCTATTCTCATTTCATTAAATTTTCTCCGGGACGAAAGGAGCATAGGAGCATGTATATATATTGTATACGATACTGTATGTAGGTCTGCATACCATCTTTCCACTGTGTACAAAGAAACGTTTTTAGCAAAAATAAAAAAGTAGTGATCAAGTTATAAAATTCCCACAGAGCTGAATTTTGGTACAAATGTTGGGTTTACCGTTATTAAAAATGTTTCATCGATTCTATCTGGCAAAAAAAAGGTTAACATTTTAGGTTTTTTTGGATTTTCTCATAGACGGTGAGTTTGTCAAATAAAAAGAACAGATAAATACTATATATATTGTAAATAAATTAAAAGTAAAAAAACTTTTAAAGAACAAGCTTTTATTTAAATTCCCTAAAAAGACAAAAATAAACTTTAAAACTTTTAGTATCTACTTATAACGTCATTACACAATTTATGTGTTATAAAAGCTTGTCGCGAGATTTTGCTGTTGGTTGAATGGTTATAGTTTTGCTTTAAAGTTCATTACATGGGTAAATTTGTTGTGATTGTGTACTTGTTGGTTAGTTGGATAAATTCGCAGATCTTTTTCAATTGCAAACACACTAATTTGTTCTTTTTGTAACATATTCATTAAAATAGCAAAATGTTCTGATTTAAGTTCACCAACTCGTAAAGCATTCAAGAGATCTTTAAAAGTTGTGCTTCCTTGTTGTCTTATATTTTCTTTCAATTCAATTAACGAGAAAAAAACGCCATAGGTGTGTTGCTGGGGCCAATCTAGAGGGTTGTTCAAATACTTGATTTCCTCGCATAGGAGGTATTGTACATGCTAATTGAAAAACGAAGTTTATGTTTAGCATCTTATTTATACCTGGCATTCGTATTCTCTGTACGCCCTTTTATTTGATACCCATATTGCAGGAGTGCATTAAACATAATTAGTTCGCCATCTTGTATGTGCCGCCATTTTAGATTTAGAAGGACGTCAGTGTTAACCATGTATTGTGATCCAAACCGAATGTGTATACAAAATTTCAGCTCAATCGGCAAAGGAAATCTGCTTCAAAATTGAGTTACAAGATTCCACCCGAACAAACATACATACAAACAAACATTGCAAGCTAATAAAAAGCTTGTAAAAATATATGGAAAAACATCATCAAACAACAACAAGTTCTACCCCGAAGGAGATGAAAAAGAGTTACCAACAAAGTTTGTTTTGATTTCTTTGACATACGACTGCAACTGCCGCGCCAAAGTTCGTGTCGTGTCGGAATCAAATGTGTGTCATATAAATAAGTACAACAAAGTGCCATCTGCCGTTGCTTCACGTGCTGTTTGCCATCTGTAGCTGTCGTCTACTAACTACTACGTCCCGCGGAATCTCACGCAATGTTCATGTTAGCCTAAGTGTTAGTCGCTAAAAGCGATTTTTTTTGTGCCAAACATCACCTACAATTTTTTTTATATTTCAGATTCAGTTCGTTATAATATTCATTCACAACATGCTGGCATTCTGTGATAGTTCTTGTCACTATCCAAGAATATTATCTGGATTAGTCTGCCTTCACGCAGCACACTTTGTTTATATGTTCGGACAATTCTACTACTATAATTATAGTAAAACTCCTGAAGCAAATGCAAATGGAACTAGAAAAAACACAGACAAGCCTAAAGTACAATAACGACAAGATATTTAGGTGCTTAAAACAAATATATAACTACTATTAAGTAAAAGCCTAATGGTTGTTTTTTTGTTCCGAACTCCCAAAGATTTTTGCTTTCACTATAATATAGTATATTCTATAGTGGAAGTATTGTGAACGTGTAGAAAATCGATTTTGAGTTTCCGTGAGTCGAAAACAGTGATTTCTGTTAAAAAAATTTAAATTATTCTCTTAAAATATTTTTTTTTACAATATTTATATAAAAAATAATAATACTTATTTTTATGTTCTACTGGTTCATAAGTACTTTGATGTTCCGACTATCCTTCTAATTAAGCTCTTATGTATTAATCCTATGTAACAATACATTATATATAGGTATATCTATATATATAAAAGAAAGTCGTGTTTGTTACAACACTTATAACTCGAGAACGGCTGGACCGATTGCCATGGTTTTTGATTTGTTGGATTTGTTTCCGTCACGAATAGCAGAATACATCTTAAAAACAATGAAATAGATGCTGATTTGTTTATTACATGTAAAACATTAGTTGTACAATCCTGTCAAATAGTGTAACAACTATTTTTTTTTGGAGCTTATGGCCTGGTTGCTGAGAACTTTAAGCAAAAAAAATATTTTTTTTCTGAAGACATCATGTGTGCGTTCAGAAATTTATTTTTTGTAAAATGTCTACAAAGTTCAGGTAAGTAGGGAGATATTGGGCATTCTGTCCCACCTCCCTCGGGCACAGCCCTCGGTCACTACGGTGGGACAGAATGCCCAATATCATCCTATGAATGGTTAACCAATTTCACTTGCTAGATGATTGCTTTCGTACAGCAAACTAACCCGATGCATGTTTGTTAAAATGAACACGTTAAGATCACATTTTTAAGATAGATAATTTATACGTTAAAACTTTATGTTAGAACTTATGTTACTAATACATAAAATAACTAAAGTATCACTGGATATTCACGTAAAACTTAAATAAAGTGTTTTTATGCACAATATAAATCTTTTTTTTTATAAAATTTCAGACATAGGTGTGAAATAGGTGTGTAATAGACTAGAAAATTATTTATCATAATTATTAGTTACTTACATGACATTGCTTCTTATTTTCTGTCTTATTTTAAAATCCAAGGATAGATAGAGTACTTAGTAGGTATACTGTATGTCCACAAAATGCACGTGCAGCATGTCGTGGGAATAGAATGTGAGACGTTCTTCGAGTATGGGAACGATGATACATGTCTATTATACACAAGTAACACACACCAGAACAAACTGCTGACATTACCTTAGCTTTGTAACGTTGTTAGCCGACTGTGATAGAAAGAGGTGTATGAACAAAATAAGTATTGCTAAATGAATATTTTTAAAGGAATAAATAATAAAGCATAAAAATATTTCATTAAGCGTAAGCGTGTATAACTTATTTTTAACACTTATTGGAAGCTCAATTCAAACAATTTCAATTCTAAACAATTCCAATATTCAAAGGACTTCAAATTGTTATATTTGTAAAATTATTGCGAAATCACTTTGAATGTCATTTAATATTTTAATAATTTCCTTCGATTTCTCTAGGATAGATTTCTCTTTATCGTTAAACCTTAATCAAATTTATATAAACCACCTGTACTATAGATTCTACCTTTCAAATAAAGATAATCAATAAAATCGTATTAGGTACCTATATAGAAAAAAAGTTATGTTAAGATTATGAGAAAAAACACATAAAACCACATACAAATAAATTAGGTACCCACCTCCTTTTTTAGTCGGGTAAATAACTATATGACGTCGTCGTTCTTATATTGAATTGCTGACTACACAGTAACAAACGGTAAGGTATCCGTTTGACCGCTGACGCAAGCACACACACACACAAACCTAATGAATATGCAATTGAATCTTCTCTGTTTATGTCGGAAATTGTATTACAAAGTGTTAACATTAAATACCGCAATAAACTACGTGGTTTTCTGGATATGTCTGTTAAATAGAATTAATTACATACAATCACCTGTTTATCCCAGGACTAGGTAGAAGTGTATTAGACAACCAAATACCTATTGTCTAAAAATTCGAATTTTTCATCCAATGAAAGTATCTAAATCGTGTTTAGGATGCTTATGTCTACTGATCATTACTCATCATATCAGTGAAGGCAACTCAGTATGTATAACTGTTAGTTGATAATATATAAGTAGGTACGAATGAACGATCAACGAACATACAGAAATTATAGGTAAATTTATTATGTATATCGGTTTATACCTTTGGCGGCGTTGGTAAACACGTGGTTTTGCATTACAATTATTATAACAGAATTACAACACTTTGATTTAATTAGACGTAAGTAACATAAATTAAAATAAGCACCCGTGAAAGTATGAAGTTAAGTTTTAATTTTGATGTGAACTGAATATTGCTGAATTTATATTTTTTATGTATAAAACCCCACAATTGATCAAATAAAATTACATTCGCTCCAGCAGTATCTTCCAGTGACCTCTCACTTTTCTCTCCAGTATCTTCCAGTGATAAGAAAAAAATGTGAGTAAGTTCTATTAAATTAATAATACTGTGATTAATTGTTATATTAATAATTAATTAATTAATTAATTAATGTGATTAATTGTTATCCAGCTCAGTTGCTTGGTTAATTCCCACCCGCTGGTGTAACTTTTAACACATTAATAATTATAAAATGTAGTTATATTGTTATGTGAGTGGCTTGGATAATTCATGTCGACTGGTGTAACTAGGTATGATCAAATATTATAATTTGATCTTTTTTCTTTTTAGTTGTGATTAATTTAGGAAAAATCATATCTGGGTTAAGTATGACTTTGACTAACGTATTGGTTTTCATTTTAATTTAACAGGTCTGATTCAGAGTTTGAAAGTACATCTGAAGTTACCCCTGTAGAGGTGAAGAAGAGAAAACCTAAAGGCAGTGTTGCAACCACCAACAAACGCAGCCGTAAGGACGACGAGTCGCATTCGGAGGAGCTTGCTGGAGGTTCGATACCCGCTCAATACAAGCGAACACCTACAGCACATAGGTATTGCACAATTTTTATTTATTTACTAAACAAGTGTTTTATACTTTTGTATATGTGATTTTCATAGCATCAGTTTATTAGGAATATTTATCATATTTATCAACCTGTTGGTTTAGTGTAGTAGTTAGTGACTCTGATAAGTACGTCAAATGTCGTGGGTTCGATTCCCACCCTAGATAACTCTTTATATGATGGACATAATGTTTAATTTTGTGTTTGATCTAGATGTGTATAATATGTTCGAACCATATTTATATTTATTTATTGTAATAACCACTGAAACCGTTTCGTCCCAAGTCTTTTATATACAGTTTTTTTCTTTTTTGATATAAATTAGAAGAATAGGTTTGAGAATAGCTTGTAATCTATTTTTACACTTTTTCTTTATCAGTTTATATGTTAAAACAGTGTTAGTTGGGGTAAATTTATCTTCAACTGTATGTCAATAAAACGTAAAGTACAATCTAGTTTAAGAGCTATATGGAATGTGTATGTGTTTCTATGTTAATGACACAAGTATATTTTATAGTTCCATTCTTACATTTTTATAGAACGAAGAAACCAGCTTCGTTGGGTTTGTTTAAAATCTTACAAACTGAAGAAGCCGGCGTCAGCGCACCGAAAAAGGACGCCGGCACTGGAAGCCTAACATCAAGCTTTGCAAGCCGAGTGTCAACAGGAACATCGCGTCGGGCAATAAAACGAAGTGGTGCGTATTTCGTTGACCTCAAACTGTACAAAGCAACTGACTATACTTCTCACGCTGTTGATGTTCGGTATAAGACAGCGCTGATAACTATAAAGCTACAGTGTGATGAATCATCACCGTCGTGGCAAGCACTTCAAGCGTACTTGGGTCAAGCTTATGTAGAGTTTGAGGACTCTGAACCGACTCATTACAGTAACAAGATTGTGATAAAATAAATATATAAATAAATAAGGAGTTATTTCTGGATACACTTAAGCATATCTAGATAAATTAGATCTAAATATTAAATAAATCATTAGGAATCGAAACTCCAACGTCGCAGCCAGATTACTAACTATTGAACTAGTCTGGTGTGTATGTATGTCTTTATTTTATTTTTTATAGTTGATAGGTTTACATTAACCATAATCTCACCTGATGGTAAGTGCATATGTGATCTAAGATGGAGCACGCTTGCATAGAAGATACCAATTCACTCAGGATTTGAAAAAGCCCAGATTGTAGGAATCAGGAAACACAAACTTTGATAAGTTTTTCGCGCGGTCGGAGCTGCGGGCAACAGCTAGTATATTATATTATTTGACTTTAATTATATATCATCGTTATATAGATAATTAGTACCCATTATCTTAAGCGATAAAAATGCCGTTCTGTACTACGTGTAACACATCTGTACACAGTAGATCATGGGTAGGACATTTACGGAGCAATTCACATAGAAAAAGTAGACATACAATTAAACATAGTCAAGGTATAGAAATCGTCAGCTCAGCATTTCGTAATCGTATTACAACATATAAAATTGTCCCCTTTGACCAGATTCAATTATCTTCACTGGATTCCTTCTTATTCAGTATTCGTAATAAGTTAAAATCTCTTTTAAATGAATGTCTTATGAGACATACATGTGTTAAGGTAAATTTTGAACTATTTGCTATGTTTCTAAAATTCAAAGATAATTCACAAGAAGTCAAATCTTTTGGAACCAAAAACAAAATATTGTATTCACACTTCGATTTTGAAAACTTATATTTTGAAACACTTAGCTATTTAAAAACAAGTATTGAAGAATTTGAAGATCGTGACAGTGAATGGACATTTATAAAAAATCTATACATTGAGGTAAATATTAATAAATACCAACCATTTCGCGGTTCCAGTTATATCAGTTTGCCTAAATCAATCCAAGCTAAAAAGGCGTGCTTAAATATTGTTAATAAGGATCAATTTTGCTTTTTATGGTGTGTAACAGCGGCTTTATATCCGGCTAAGAAACACCCTGAGAGAATTTCATCTTATCCTAATTTTCGTGAACTATTTGATATAAGAAATATGTCTTTTCCAGTATCCTTTCATGATATTAGCGTTTTTGAAAAGAATAACCCTAACATAAAATTTATAATATATGGATTAAAAAACTTTACAACTATCGTAGGACCTTTGTATAAATCTGAAATTGATAAAAAATACAAAGGAAAAATTATTCATTTACTGTTTCTTGAAAATAACAGCTCTTCTCATTATTGTTTGATAAAAGATACTTCTAGACTTTTTAGAAGCCAAGTTACTTCCCATCATAGTAAGTTATACTTTTGTGACATATGTTTAATATCATTTAATACTTCTCAGGAAGTTAATGACCATTTGTGTGGAGGCGTCGTAACTGTTCTCCCGAATAAGGGCTCGGTAATTCAATTTAAAAACTATGAACGTAAACAAAACATGCCTTTTTGTATTTATGCAGATTTTGAATCGATGTTACAGACCAGGACTGAAACCATCGGTTCAAGCGGAAAAACGAACACTTTGAACCATCATATACCAGTTGCCTTTGGGTATTATATTGTTTGTCGAGATGACCCTAGCTACAATAGATACGTATCTTATCGGGGACCCAACTGTGATAAGCGGTTTGTAGATTCAATAATGAAAGACGTACAAAAAATATATAATATAATTAATCTGACTGTCCCGATGATATTCACCACTGAAGACAAATATGATTTTAACAATGCTCAACGTTGTTACATTTGCCAAAATTTCGTTTTTACAGACAAAGTTCGTGACCATTGTCATCTTACAGGTCATTATCGAGGAGCCGCACACCCTTTCTGTAATTTACAGTATAAGCGCCCTTCGTTTATTCCTATTTTTTTCCACAACTTAGCCGGCTATGATTGTCACTTATTTATAAAAGCTTTGGGAGATGTTCCTGGTGCTATAAAAATAATACCTAAAAAACAATGGTAAGTAAAAATTTTTTTAAGAAAAAACTTTTTAGCATTAATTAATAGCATTAATTTTTCGCAGAATCAAAAGGACAACAAAACGTCGACAATTGTTTCGCCTCTAAACGAGGCATTATCAAGACTGTCTCAGAGAGAACAGCAAAATTCGTGGTTGGAACGTGTTTGCTTATAAGTAAACGCGTGCAAATTTCATTATCGCGATGTAGGATTCTTTACAATAACCAATGTGGGTAGAAACCTCAGATCATGCTAACTAAGTTCCAAAAATAGGTATTCACCAATACTTGACCTTATCTGTTTGATTTAATTACTGTCTCTTGATAAGTTGCATAGAAAACCCAAACAACACATACAAACCAACAACAGTTAATGTGTCTGTCTGTTCGCAAACAGATTAAGTAAGGGAGATGTGTGAAAATCTATTTGTTCATTGAGTAAGGTGTCCGCATCTCTTCTAACTATTTCTAGCCTTTCCCAAACACTTAACTTGAACCCTTTCTCACATAACCGTAAAACTTTAAAAGTGTTACTATTGTTCAAGGAATGACCAGTGTCAAGAAGATGCTTCGCGAAGAGGGACCTTTCGGGACAACCATTGCGGGACGCCGCTCTATGTTCCTTATATCTAATATCGAAGGACCTGCCAGTCTGTCCCACATACTTCAAACCACATTCATCACAACTCAACAAATAAACACCTGATCTGCGTGAGACCGACACCGAATCCTTGCCATTACACAGCTCCCTCAAGGCATTCTGAGTTCTAAAAGCAACAAATATATTACTTTCCCTCATGATCTTAGCTATACTCAACGAGACGGGACCCACGAACGGCAAACAGGCCGTGTACTTCCTAGGTGGATCTTGAATCGGATATAATAAATGAAAACTAGCCTTTCTACGTTTTTTATTTAATAATGAGTGAACCATTCCTACGTCATAGCCATTACTTTGTGCTATGTAGCAAATGATGGACAATTCTTCACCAAATGCCTGTGGGCTCAACGGTACCGCCAGTAACCTGCTCAGTAAGCTGTGGAAAGCTGCCATTTTATGTTGCCATGGATGATTGGATGAGTAAGGAATAACTGTGTCTGTAACTGTTGGTTTCCTATAGATACGGAACTCATGAACACCGTTCCTTCTAGTAATTGAAAGGTCCAAGAAATTGAGAGTGGAATCTGACTCCAACTCTAGTGAAAAATCAATTCTAGGGTGTACTGAGTTCAACTTGGAGACAAGGACACTGAGCTGACGTTTTGTTCCTGTCCAACATATAATAATATCATCCACATATCTAAAATAGTACAAGACATGAACGTTCCCAACTATGTGGTTAGTCTCGAATGCATCCATAAATATTTCAGCTATTAAAGGACTGAGTGGCGACCCCATAGCCAGACCATTCCTCTGTAGAAAAAAACTGTTGTTGAACTGAAAGTAATTCTGAGTCATACACAATCTTGTTAGGTTATAAATTTCCTCTATTTTATTAAAATTTACCCTTTTTATTGTTAATTTGTGTCTCAAAATATCTAATACTTCATTATACGGTACGTTAGTGAATAAACTTTTCACGTCCAAAGACACAAGTTGAGCATTGGACGGTAACTTAATATTTTTAATCTTGTTTATGAGGTCAGTACTATTTTTTATAGAAAATTTTGGGTTAAAATCTATTGCTTCTTTAATGATTGTGTTCAAAAACTTCGACAAATTATATGCCGGCGCGCCCCTGTATGCGACAACAGGTCTAATTGGGCACCCTTCCTTGTGTATTTTTGGAAGGCCATAAAACAACGGACAACTGGGATTCATGTTTATCAAAGTTTTATGCAACGAAGAGTTCTCAGGGAATAAATAAGACGTGGATTTCAAAGCAAGCTTTAGTTCTGCCTGGAACTTAGCTGTAGGATTGAAGGTTAAGTGTTGAAAATCATCAGATGAAATGATGTCATTGACTCTTGCCATGTAATCCTCCCTCGGGATCAAAACCACGGTGTTACCCTTATCAGCCTTACTCAGAACCACATCCCCGTCCCTAAGTTTGTTGCGAATCGACCTTTGTACAGTCAATTCGGAGTTAAAAGTACCAGACAAACAAACAGAATCGATTTTTTGTGCAACCAGTGCCTTCAACATTATGTCACCCTTATTTCTAATGATTGCCACCTCCGCATCTACTGCCAAAGGACTGCGGAGGTGGCAATCATTAGAAATAAGGGTGACATAATGTTGAAGGCACTGGTTGCACAAAAAATCGATTCTGTTTGTTTGTCTGGTACTTTTAACTCCGAATTGACTGTACAAAGGTCGATTCGCAACAAACTTAGGGACGGGGATGTGGTTCTGAGTAAGGCTGATAAGGGTAACACCGTGGTTTTGATCCCGAGGGAGGATTACATGGCAAGAGTCAATGACATCATTTCATCTGATGATTTTCAACACTTAACCTTCAATCCTACAGCTAAGTTCCAGGCAGAACTAAAGCTTGCTTTGAAATCCACGTCTTATTTATTCCCTGAGAACTCTTCGTTGCATAAAACTTTGATAAACATGAATCCCAGTTGTCCGTTGTTTTATGGCCTTCCAAAAATACACAAGGAAGGGTGCCCAATTAGACCTGTTGTCGCATACAGGGGCGCGCCGGCATATAATTTGTCGAAGTTTTTGAACACAATCATTAAAGAAGCAATAGATTTTAACCCAAAATTTTCTATAAAAAATAGTACTGACCTCATAAACAAGATTAAAAATATTAAGTTACCGTCCAATGCTCAACTTGTGTCTTTGGACGTGAAAAGTTTATTCACTAACGTACCGTATAATGAAGTATTAGATATTTTGAGACACAAATTAACAATAAAAAGGGTAAATTTTAATAAAATAGAGGAAATTTATAACCTAACAAGATTGTGTATGACTCAGAATTACTTTCAGTTCAACAACAGTTTTTTTCTACAGAGGAATGGTCTGGCTATGGGGTCGCCACTCAGTCCTTTAATAGCTGAAATATTTATGGATGCATTCGAGACTAACCACATAGTTGGGAACGTTCATGTCTTGTACTATTTTAGATATGTGGATGATATTATTATATGTTGGACAGGAACAAAACGTCAGCTCAGTGTCCTTGTCTCCAAGTTGAACTCAGTACACCCTAGAATTGATTTTTCACTAGAGTTGGAGTCAGATTCCACTCTCAATTTCTTGGACCTTTCAATTACTAGAAGGAACGGTGTTCATGAGTTCCGTATCTATAGGAAACCAACAGTTACAGACACAGTTATTCCTTACTCATCCAATCATCCATGGCAACATAAAATGGCAGCTTTCCACAGCTTACTGAGCAGGTTACTGGCGGTACCGTTGAGCCCACAGGCATTTGGTGAAGAATTGTCCATCATTTGCTACATAGCACAAAGTAATGGCTATGACGTAGGAATGGTTCACTCATTATTAAATAAAAAACGTAGAAAGGCTAGTTTTCATTTATTATATCCGATTCAAGATCCACCTAGGAAGTACACGGCCTGTTTGCCGTTCGTGGGTCCCGTCTCGTTGAGTATAGCTAAGATCATGAGGGAAAGTAATATATTTGTTGCTTTTAGAACTCAGAATGCCTTGAGGGAGCTGTGTAATGGCAAGGATTCGGTGTCGGTCTCACGCAGATCAGGTGTTTATTTGTTGAGTTGTGATGAATGTGGTTTGAAGTATGTGGGACAGACTGGCAGGTCCTTCGATATTAGATATAAGGAACATAGAGCGGCGTCCCGCAATGGTTGTCCTGAAAGGTCCCTCTTCGCGAAGCATCTTCTTGACACTGGTCATTCCTTGAACAATAGTAACACTTTTAAAGTTTTACGGTTATGTGAGAAAGGGTTCAAGTTAAGTGTTTGGGAAAGGCTAGAAATAGTTAGAAGAGATGCGGACACCTTACTCAATGAACAAATAGATTTTCACACATCTCCCTTACTTAATCTGTTTGCGAACAGACAGACACATTAACTGTTGTTGGTTTGTATGTGTTGTTTGGGTTTTCTATGCAACTTATCAAGAGACAGTAATTAAATCAAACAGATAAGGTCAAGTATTGGTGAATACCTATTTTTGGAACTTAGTTAGCATGATCTGAGGTTTCTACCCACATTGGTTATTGTAAAGAATCCTACATCGCGATAATGAAATTTGCACGCGTTTACTTATAAGCAAACACGTTCCAACCACGAATTTTGCTGTTCTCTCTGAGACAGTCTTGATAATGCCTCGTTTAGAGGCGAAACAATTGTCGACGTTTTGTTGTCCTTTTGATTCTGCGAAAAATTAATGCTATTAATTAATGCTAAAAAGTTTTTTCTTAAAAAAATTTTTACTTACCATTGTTTTGTCATGGATTTTCGCCAAGTAACGCCTGTTTCTATCCAATAATACCTAAAACAAAAGAAAACTATATATCATTTACTAAACTTGTACCCGTTTCAAATAATAAATTTTATCAACTTCGATTTGTTGATTCCTATAAGTTTTTGTGCACAAGCTTAAATAAACTGTCTAACACTTTAAAACCGGAAATGTTTAAACACTTACAAAATAATTTTCCTATTCGGGAGCAATTTCGTTTACTAATTCGTAAAGGAATTTATCCGTATGAATATATGAACTCGTGGGAACGGTATGATGAAAAAAAAATACCTCCAAAAAAATGCTTTTTTAATTCGTTAAGCGATGAAAATATTTCTGAATTTGATTATAAGCATGCATGTTTAGTATGGTCAACATTTAAAATCACTGATTTAGGTAGTTATACAGATCTATATCTAAAAACCGACGTACTTCTTCTCACAGACATTTTTGAAAATTTTAGGATAATGTGCAAGCGATACTATCAGTTAGACCCGGCATTTTATTTAACTGCACCTAGTTTATCATTCGATGCAATGTTATTAAAAACCGGTGTTCAATTAGAACTTATTGATGACTTGTCAATGGTGCGTATGCTACAGAGTGGTATTAGGGGAGGAGTTTGTCTCTGTTCTCACAGACATGCTAAAGCGAATAATACTTATCTACCGGATTACCAATCTACAAAACCTCATTCCTACATCGCTTATATCGATTGTAATAATTTATATGGATATAGTATGTGTCAGTATTTACCATTGTCTGATTTCAAGTTTCTTGATGAACAAGAAATTAATAAATTAGATGTAACAACTATACCCACTACTGCAGATTATGGTTACATACTAGAAGTGGATTTAGTATATCCTAAGCATTTACATAATTTACACAATGATTTACCATTTTGTCCCGAAAAATGTATTCCACCTGGAGGGAAAACGTATAAGCTAGTCCCTAATTTGTATGATAAATTTAAATATGTTATACATTATGTACACTTACAAACTTGTTTGAAACATAGATTGATTTTAAAAAAAAATTATCGCGTAATTAGTTTTCATCAAAGTCCTTATTTAAAACAATACATTGATTTAAACACTGAACTGAGACAAAAAAGTTCATCAATATTTGAACAAGACTTTTTTAAACTCTTGAACAATAGTGTCTTTAGCTGGTTTGTTTTGTCTTTAGTTTCTTTACCTTAGAAAATAATGAAAAGAGGATTAATGTTCATTTAGTTAATCAGTGGTATGATAGCAACAATGTGACTAAAAAAAGAAAATGTGCACAAATGCTTATCCCTCGACCAAACTTCCATAGTGCAACGGTTTTTACTGAGGATCTAGTTGCAGTGCAGTTAAATCCTGATCAAATAACTTTAAACAAACCAATATACATTGGTTTTACTGTGCTTGAATTATCGAAAAGTCACATGTATGACTTTCATTACTCTGTAATACAACCTTTTTATAAAAATCGTGTACAGATGTGTTATACGGATACAGATAGTTTTGTATATCATATACGAACTCATGATTTTTATGATGATATAAAAAATCATTTTTTGTTTTACTTTGATACTAGTAATTTCTGTAAAACTAATCAATATATGTTACCAATACAAAATAAAAAAGTACCTGGTCTGTTTAAGGATGAAATGGGTGGTAGAATCATAAGTGAATTTGTAGGACTTCGCTCGAAGTTATATTGTATAAAAACCGAACATAGTACCATAAAAAAGAGAAGGGTATTAAAAAAAATATTGTTCGTGATTTTAATGTTGATGATTACAAAAATACCCTCCATGAAGGTAGTATTGTTTGTAAAACTAATGTTTTATTCAAATCAATAAAACATGAGTTGTTTACGTGTACTGTAAACAAAATTGCATTATCTGGTGATGATGACAAAAGAGTTATATCTAAAGATAAAATTTCAACTCGAGCGTGGGGACATACAAGTATTTTAAATTTTTAACATATGTTAATATTTTCGTATTAATTCGTAATGAAATAAACATTTAGTTTTAATATAATTAAGTATGTTTTAATTTGCATAAAACAAGATATTTACATGTACAACAGAAAATAATGTACCTACTATATATCTGGTTTGATCTGATAAAAGAGTAAAAAGATAAAATTTCCACTCAACGTTTTTTATCGTAGTATATCTTAGTATCCATTTAAATATGAGAAAATGTATTTTAATAAACTAATATCTATGTAAGTAGGTACTTAATTAAAATTGTATATTAAATTAAGAAATAAATGTATACTTTAAATTGAATTATAGTTTAATTTACCTTATCCTATATACCCACTAATGTCTAATAGTTTTTATATGGTTGGTAACGCGTCAGTGTCGTCTGTGGAAGTGCAAGCATGCATTGGCTTCAACATAGATACCTACTTAGAATTTCTTACATCATTCTTAAGGCTTCAGGTTTGAACATGTCAATAGTGAGCGATGACACTTGCACACTTGTAGTGAGGATCTCGTTTCAACTTATTGTGAAATAAACTAAATCAACAGGTGAGAACTTGAATTAATACGTAGTACAGTACATGCATCACTAGCGTCTCATATTTTTAGTTTGTTTCACCTTTTACTCATAATTACATTCAGTTTCATACTTGTTCTCTTTACGTTCACACGAATCAGTCTTTTAACTAATAATGTCGAAGCAACAGCAGTGCATCTCTAAAGCTCAAACCAGCTACTTTGCTACAAGGAATAGGAGGATTCCAAAATACGTAATTAAAATAGATGTATTAGAAGCTGAAGATACATCAGATAACGAAGTGGAAATAAACACAAGAGTGAAAACCCAATATATTGTTTACGATCACCGGGATGAAATATATTATAAAACAGAGAAATTACTGAGCCAGATATCTAAAACGTTAGAAGATCGCGGCAGAGGAGGACGAGACGACAACCATAATACATTATAAATAATGGCAGACGCATATGGTGATGGTATTGTTCAATACGCTCAAGACCCCTTTGACTTCTCATACATTTTACCTAATTCTAAACCTACACAAGTTAAACCAAAAAGAAGAAAACCAACTGTTTGTAAGAAATCTAAAAAGACAGCTCTCAAATCTTTTGTGATCAGCACCCAACCAAAAGGAGTCAAGCTAATTCAGATAAAGATCTTGGACATCACCAGCGACAAAGACAAACCTCCGATACAGTTGGGTGAAGACAGTGACAGTGTGATACTTAGTGCACAACACGTAGTTCATGATACAGTTGATGAAATCATGGGTATGGCTGAAGGTATTATTAAGAAAATATCTAAGAAAATTCATGGTGATAGCTTATCATTTTAACTAATGTGTTTTAGTTTTAAGTAAGTTTATACATCACTTTAATACTTAGAGATGTACTGCTGACGCTTCGACATTTTGTATCTAATTATACTGTTACTATTATGCTGTAAATATAATTTCAAGTATCATATCAAATAAGCTTCAATTTTTAAGAATGAAAGTGTTGATGTGTTAGGTTTAAGATCAATGTAAATTTCTTAAGACATTTAATAAATGGTATTATGTTTAACAACAATCATTTTTTCATTTCAATTTCATCTTGTGTAGGAAATAGTATGAAAAACAAACACAGTATAGTAATAAAACATTTATTAAGTTTATTACAATTATGAAATACAAAAGTTATTTTCTAAACACCATTGCTTAATACACAATACATTCCTTAAAGCACAATAGTTCTTATGAGCAAAACAATTATACAAAAATAGATCTTTACAGTAAAGATCACTAAGAGTCTTTAAATTAGGAACACTTTTATTTTCACATATGTCAGAAACATTATTATGACCACATAGCTCTTGAACCCACTTTATTTTCTCACTACCTTTAACAAGAACCTTTTTTTCCTTCAAATAGGGCAAACCCTATTTGAAGGAAAAAAAGAATTTTCTAGAATAATCAAAATTATTCTAGAAAATTCTTTGTAGTCTATATATCCTTCGCTCCAGCGGTAACCTCTATTCCTTTCAATCCACCAAATGTGTCTTCTTTCTTCATCAGTCAGCGAGGAGAACGGATAAGGAGGTTTTATTAAGAATATATGAGTATGTTCCAATGTAGCTACAGCCAATTCCTTGACTATAAAGTTATTATAAAGATCTTTAAAACCATGAACATCTACTATAATAGTATTTTTGTTCATGATATCTTTCTCACGGTGTTACTTAACGGTTTATACTCGATGATACAGTCGTTCAATATAAGACAATATGCTGAAGTTTGATCTGGTATATCAATGTCACTTTCAATTTCCACTCTGACATCCACAACAGGACCCGACTTAAGATTATCTGGTTGTCTAGAACAATCTACGACAAATAACGGAGCAATATTTTTAAATTGTTTCTCACTTAATAACGGTTCACCACGACGACCTCCATAATATGAGTGTTGGAATCTGGTGTATTGTTCATATATTAAAGCAATTCTGTTATTCGAGAAACTTGAATTTAAATTTTCATAAGGGAAGTAGGTTGAATTTAGGTATACTCTAACATCACGAACGTCACAGTGATCAAACTGAGACATATCCAATTTAGGATTATTTTTTCTATTTGTTTGCAGACCGATAATAAAAAATCTTGGTTTCTCTATTTGCGATGATGTTTTTATGGACCAAGTATGTTTAGTAGTTTTTGGTAAAGCTGGATATTCATATAAATCCCAATTCCTGAATATCATCTGGAGTGGTCGGTCTTTTTCTAACAGTTTTAACATATTTATTTTTTCTCTATCGGATACTTTGACATGTGGTACTCGCCATATTATTTTGTTTATAATAATATCTTCTACCCTTTCACCAGCGCTAAGTTTTAGGGCGTTCAGATTAGTATTACTTCGTAACAATATTAATTCATGTTTGCTGTTTATCACTACTTTCTTGAAATCTTCTGCAAAACCAAGAATGTTACAGAGGGGTATGGAAGCAGAAAAGCTACCCCCATTTGTACTATTTATACCATCGATATTCCAACCCCAAGCATTAGATACTTTAGCCTCGTTTTCGTTCATTGATATTAATGATTTCATTGTGGTAGTTATACCAGCGTTTTTTATTTTATCTATTTCCACTCCATTTATCTCATACCTTATATCTTGAAACAAGTAAAGTAAACTATTGTTTGTGAAATGAACGCTACTGACTCTCTCTTTAGAATTTTCAGCCTTGTTTACAACAATAGTTCCTTCCAAAAACAAAGTGCTTGCTGATGGTAATATATACAAGTCTTGTTGATTAATAGGTATCCTGATTTCATCGCTTCTATTGAAACTTGTTACGTAAGGCTTGTAAGAGTGAAATTCAATTCCTTCCACAGAGTTGTTATATGCAGGAGCGGATAAAACATCTAGTATATTCATTTTAACAAACCAATCGCTTTAAGAAAAGCTTTATTATTGTTATTCAATTTTATGACCTTTTTGGATCGAGCTCTTATTGGTTTGATAGTTTGAGTAGGACTGTTATGTTTAGTTGAATGAACCACATATTTATTATAATCTATCATGTTTTCTTCTGATATGTAGATACAACTGCACTTCTTCACCTCGCAAATTTATTAAGTTATTATTTATATCTAACAGCCTTATCTGTATGCAGCTTATATTGGTTTGGTTTATTGGAAAGTAGATTGCGTTTTTAGGAATTTCTATAATCCTGTATCCGGGTGGAACATTAAGTGCAAATTCGTGTAAGATGTGACTGGATTGACCGTTTATATAGGAACCGCTAACTAAGTCACATTCAATCCTTATGACAGTCGTAGGCAAAATGTTAACTGGAAACTCGGATACATGATATTTATTTGCTTCTAAGATCTGTTTTTTAAATCCCAATAAACTTCCAAATGTACCTTCTTTAGTAAAATCTATAGTTGATGTACAAAATAACATAGTTTTTAAGGTGTTGTTATTACAATGGAGTTTTATGGATGCATCTTTTATCCCAGTTTTTAAATAGTCGGCAATATCTTGTAATTCATAAGTTCCTTCAGGTATCTCAATGACATTTTTAGAACCATAATATAATTTATTGTTTGTATTATCAAAATTTGGAATAGAATTATATGTAGAGAAATGTAATAATGCACATTCATACTCCCCAACTAATGGCAGCGTGCTTGGATAATAGGTAGATAATACCGATGAGTTTCCAGTTATCGATAAGGTGAGTGACATCTTGCAAATGATGGAAATGAAAGAGTGATATAAAATTTATAGTATTTATTCCAAAAAAATTGCAAATATCTTAAACACAAATGTCCACAAATTATTGTGTTAAATTGTTGATATCTACTAAAGTTATAATAAACATCACAGTTCTTAAATATAGGATTAATTCTCTTGGCGGTTTTAAATCACCAAAGCTTTCAAAATATTCACAATAATTATTTATTTTAACATAAGCTACCCAATGAGTTCCATCATTTTTTGAATTATCTAGGTTAACTATACCACATTCAATTCGTTTAGGTGTTTTTGGTAACTGATCCTTCATGTAAACTCCCCGAAAGTAAGGAATACAATAGGCATACTTCTGAATATCGATATTAGTTAAAGCGCGATTAGGTAGCTGATCAATTAGTTTTTTGATGGATTTATAAACAATCCCTGACCTTGCTTATGTGGTTTAATGTATAAACCTTTACCTATTGCTATAGCCTCCATAGTTTTATTATGACGTTCAGTTTCTTGTAATTTTTTCTGACCGTCTTTATAATCATTCACTGTTTTTGCAATACCAGCTGCACCACCAGCTAATGCTCCTAAAGCAGATAAACCAGCAAAAATTGGGATTAAAGGTAGAATGCCTCCAGTTTTTGGTATAGGTATCATTCGAGGTACGCGAACTTTTGGAATGCATGGAACTAATTTTCTAGCAACCATATAAGCTATATTTATTAATGACTTATTATCTTTAGGCGAGAGTTTTTTGATTTTTCTTTTTATTTTCCTAACAAAGTTATTAAAGGTCTTAACACCAGCACCAGACTTCAATTTAGCTTTCATAACTTTGTTTACTATCCACGAACTAATCTTTTCCCCTGTTCGAGCATCTTTTGCTTTAAGTCTTTGTTTAGTCATATCTATAAGACGTAAGTCGGCTTTTTGACGGTTAGGCAAGTCTATGTAGTTTGCGTATGTGATATCGTGATGCATACAAGCTTCGTCTAACTTGTTTACACCTTTATCACCACGTAGAAGTTTTGAAAGCTTTGTTCCTAGTCCACAATAGTTATAACCGGGTATGTGAAGTTCGAATGGTAAATGATTAATGATACTGTTTATTAGTCCACCACCTTGCATCGTCCAAAGAATAATGAATATACTTTAAAATTATATATCACTTATATAATTAACTTATTCCACTATTGCAGTCTTATCAATCCAACTGTTCTCTTTGTTATTTAAACCCAAACATTTTACAAACAGTTTGTTTCCTTTCTTTTTTAATACCTTTTCTATCAAATAGACACCAGGGCAGGACGACTTTTGAAGCTCTTGTTCGTAAAAAGTTCCTAATATGACTTGTTTTTGATTATCTTCGATGCTATATGTTATTGGTACAGTATTATTTATCTTTTTTATAGTAAATAATTCTGTTGACCAGTTAGGAGTGTATCCTTTCTCAAATATATGTTTGTACTTACTAATTCGAACTTTGTCACCAATTTTAAACTTTGGGCGACATTTTTGGGTTACCTTTATCATGGAATTTGTAATATTATTTTTAATGTCCGTTTCATTAAACTTATTAACATTAACAAGTGCAAATTTAATAGTGCGATGTTTTGTATTGTTATATGTCTTCATAACACCGTTCAAGCCACCATCTACCCACTTATAGTGTCCGTTCAAGCTAAAGTATTTGTACAATTTATTTTTAATCGTTTTAATAACTCGTTCAACAATTGAAGCCTTTTTGGTTGAAAATGTTGAGTAGTGTTTAATATTATAGTTCTGTAAAAGCTTTTGAAATGTAGAATTATAGAACTCAGTACCCCTATCAGTTTGCAGATGAGTTGGTATCCTATGATTAGTAGAAAGTAATTTTTCAAATGCATGAGAGACATCATGTTTGGATTTAGTTTTTAGTGGTTCCACCCAAACGTACTTTGAGAAGCAGTCAATAACTATTAAAATATAGTTATATCCTTTATTAAAGGTTTTTAGGTTTTGCATATCAACTAAATCTGCTTGCCACAAATCATCAATACCTTTTAAAATTACAGATCGCCGAGGAAAATTTTTTCGTGCTGCTTTATGTATTTCATTGACGATTTGTTGTTTCGCCATTTTGATAAACTTTGAGGTCTATGTTTTTCGATCTTTTAATATAGATTGAATTGCGTCTTGAATTAGTCTATCAACTGCGTTCCTTGTGTAAAATTTGTTTTCCAAATGAGTCACTATCTCAGACATTATTGTTTTTAAAGCTTTCTCTATATGGTTTTGAAGACTATTTGGAATAGAACTTTGCAATTTTTGTAAGTCATTCATTAGTACACCTTTCAATTCATCTACATATGCTTTATTTACGGCATCATCTGCGTCTTGAGGAGGTTTAACACCTTTTAACCTCGATGTCTTCAAGTCATAATCTCCACGATCAGATTTTATTAATGCGTTATCATTAAAATCAAGTATTTCCGATATACGCATTCGCTTGTGAATATAATGACCAAATTTGTCTACATTCATATTAAAGGTGTATTATGTTGAACGGTATATAGTAAAATGATACACATATAATATTAGTAGATTTATTTATTTAATGATTTTGCTTTCACGTAGTTCTTCAATGATAGATATTATTTCATTGTCTATTCCTGTGTTACCAGCATCTCGAGAAGCAATTAATAACTTTAATCTATCAACCAATTCATTGGGATCATCCCAATATATAAAATCTGTGTTTTTTTTCCACATTTTTGTTAAAGGTAATCCTTTTCCTACTTTCTGTCTACAACTTGGAATTTTACTTTCTTGTTCGAAAAGTGGCTTAATAACTTGCAAATATTTTTGTCCTTTATTACTTTTAATTGGTTTTTTTGAATCGAAATCACGACGATGTGCATTCGTTACAAGTAACATTGCCTTATAATTTTGCTTGTCATAGTCATTAACCAAGCTCAGATCAATGTCTTTTTTTAACAGTAGCTCTCGCAACCCAGGTGTACTTTCGTACTTGTGTCCGGCTACAGTAATAACTTTATCTCCAATCGTTATGCTAGAGGAACCTAACAGTAACTGTCCACGGTTATTTCTTATACCAAATGGTACATTCGATAGTACTTACGTAGTATTGTATTCTCTTTGCTATTGTCTATGTCTCGAAAGTTGTCACTGTTATTATATTTGGTGGTTTTATGCGAGTGCACATTTTAATAACAATGCCGCGTCCTAGAAGATCTAATCTTTCCCAGCGAAGCCATAATGCAATTAGGCAACGGAATATCGCGAGTCAATTATCTGATGGAGAACCAGAAATTGCACGAGAACAGCGCCGCGTTAGTATAGAGCAAAGAAGGGCCTTAATTCGTGCTTCTCAAACACAAGAGCAGAGAGAGGGAGCCCGTGAAACGGCTAGGTTAGAAACGAGAAATCGTCGAGCTTATCGTACAGATGAACACAGGAATAATCTTCGAAGTGCAAGAAGAAATGGTTCAAGTATTGATTTGAATCGAGCAGCGTTTCTGTATGATTTCACCATCGACTACAGCTTGCATCGTTTAGTTTGCATTGGTCCAATGGACGTTGTTTGCCAGCATTGTGGAGCATTGAAGTTTGCTGGTGAAACGCCTGGTTTGTGCTGCCTTAGTGGTAAAGTGAAATTGCCATTATTGGTCCCGCCACCAGAGCCATTGTGCTCCCTGCTTTATGGCGAAACACTAGAATCACGACATTTTCTAGCGAACACTCAAAAATACAATGTCTGTTTCCAAATGACTTCATTTGGGGCGGAAATTATCGAAGAACACGGATATAATCCGACATTTAAGGTAATTTACGTTAAAAACTTTATTTTCTATCATTGTAAAAAAAATCTGGAATGTAGTTTGTTAGATTTCTGTATTTGTCTCTGAAATAAAAATGGCATGTTATTATTTGAAAAAAAAAGTGTTTGTAAATCTAACTGTAACTATGGTTTTGACTTTACAGATTCAAGGCCAGATTTGCCATCGCATTGGATCATTGCAACCTATAGAAGATGCACAGCATAAATTCTTGCAAATATACTTCATGGGCAATATGGAAGAACAACTTAACCGGCGTCAAGGGATCAACGCAGCTACGAAAAGAGCAATTCTCCAAGATCTGCAGCAAATGCTTCATGAACATCATGCATTGGTCAGGCTGTTCAAGACTGCTTTAGAGCGCATGCCAAGTGATGACTATAAAGTTGTGATCAGAGCAGATAAAAGACCAGCTGGAATACATGAACGCACATTTAATGCTCCAACAATCGATGAAGTGGCAATCCTGATTGTTGGTGAAAACTTGGAAACACGTGATATTGTACTTACACGACGCAATACTGGGCAACTACAAAGAATATATGAAACACACCGTTCATATGACGCGTTACAATACCCGCTGATGTTTTGGCAAGGAGACGATGGATATCACTATAATATCAAAATGATTAATCCATTGAATGGTAAGATCAATATTGTTGTTTTCATTTTAACTTGATATACATTTTATTCTGTTTGCTTTTAGTACTCAAAAAAAGTTGTAATTTCTAATTTAGTAGAGAGTAGCTGTAAGAGTCGTTAACCTATTACGGGTTCTAAAATACAATTTTTACTGCATTTGTTTCAGGTGAGGAAACTACCAAGAAGGTTAGTTCGATGAATTATTACGTCGTACATCGTTTGATGATTCGTGAAAATTCTGACAATTATTTGTTGCGATTTCGTCGACTGCTTCAACAATATTGCGTTGACATGTACGTTCAAATCGAAACGGAGCGCCTGACTTTCATTCGGTTGAATCAAGCTAAATTGCGTTCGGAAGAGTATATCCATTTACGCGATGCAATTAGCACAGAAGGAGATTCAGAAAATGTTGGTCGATTGACTATTTTACCGGCGACATACATAGGTAGCCCGCGTCATTTGCATGAATATGCGCAAGATGCAATGACATATGTTCGTAATTATGGTCGGCCAGATCTATTCATTACATTTACATGTAATCCGAAATGGATAGAAATTATTCAATTGCTGCTTCCCGGACAAACATCAAGTGATCGACACGACATCACCGCACGTGTTTTCAGGCAAAAAATTCGGTCACTAATGAATTACATTGTTAAGCAACACGTCTTTGGGAATACTCGATGCTGGATGTATTCAATCGAATAGCAAAAACGAGGCCTACCGCATGCTCACATTCTGATTTGGTTAGTCGAAAGAATTCGGCCAGATCAAATAGATGACATCATATGTGCGGAGATTCCTGCTCCTGAAACCGATCCAGACCTACATGATGTTGTAGTCACGAATATGATTCATGGACCGTGTGGCACTATCAACCGACAATCACCGTGCATGGTCGACGGCAAGTGTTCCAAACGGTATCCACGAAAATTGACGGCAGAGACCATTACAGGCAACGATGGTTATCCATTGTATCGGCGTCGATCGCCCGATGATAATGGTAGAACTATCACAACTAAAGTGAAAGGAAACGATTTCGTAGTTGACAACAGTTGGATTGTTCCATATTCGCCACTTCTTTCCAAAACATTCAAAGCACATTGTAATGTTGAGTATTGCAATTCGGTCAAGTCAATTAAATACATTTTTTTTTTTTTTTTTTTTTTTATATTTGGTTCGCCAAATTGACGCCGCCCGCCTGGTGGTAAGTCGTGACGACGTCTAGCGATTGTGGGCCACTCTCACAGCACACATTACTATTGAGAGTGGCCCTCAACTTGACGACCTACTGATGTGCCTCTTCACGCTCCGCTTAAAGAACCCAGGATTATATGTGGGAGGAAACACGTGCACAGGCAGGGCGTTCCAGGCCACTATCGTTCGGCAGAGAAACGAACGTTTAAAACGTTCGGTTCTCGCGAACATGCTATCCACTGTGTGGGGGTGGCATCTCTGCCCGGCACGAGTCGTTCGGGATCGGAAGGAAGAGGGTGGGATCAGATTGAAGAGCTCTTCAGAACACTCGCCGTGGTAAATACGGTAGAATGCGGCCAAGGAAGCTATTGTTCGGCGCTGAACTAGCGGCTCAAGGCTTCCCGTTACCTCCGGACAATCTATAATACGGATAGCCCGTCGCTGCATAGCGTCGAGAGCGTCCAGCAGATACTTCGCGGAGCCGTCCCAGAGGTGAGAGCAGTATTCGACGCAGGGTCTAATCTGCGTCTTGTACAGCAGACACCTCTGGTCCGGTGTAAAGAATCTCTTTACCTTATTCAGTATTCCTAGTTTCCGCGAAGCTAGCCCTATACATCTTTCGATGTAGTTTTTATTATTGAGCTCTCGACGAACGTCTATGCCAAGGATATCAAGGTTGTCCTTCATTGGTAATAATGCATTCTGAAGAGAGGGTAGGGGAAGGAAAGGGGATTTCTTCGCAGTAAATGCACACGCCTGTGTTTTGCGGGCATTGAACTCGACCAGGTTCTCGGTACCCCATTGAGAGATACTGTCGAGGTTACGGTCGAGATCAGCCACGAGTCGTCGTCTCTCCTCCTCAATCTCAGATCGCCCCGCCGTCGGACGAACCGAGTAACTCCCGTGCAGTGTGCTGTCATCTGCATAGCAATGAATGTTCCCGAGGGATAGCATATCATTGATATGCAGAAGAAAGAGAGTTGGTGATAGTACGGACCCCTGCGGTACCCCGGCATTCACTTGCAAGAAGCGAGAAGCCTGGCCATCGCAGAGGACCCGCACTCGGCGCTCGTTTAAAAAGCTGGCAATCCAGCTGCACAGTTGAGGAGGTAGACCATATGCCGGAAGCTTGGAAAGGAGCGAAGCATGCCAGACCCTATCGAAGGCTTTGGCGATGTCCAGGCTAATAGCCAAGGACTCGCCGTGCCTTTCCATAGCCCCACCCCAGACATGCGTTACAAATGCCAGAAGATCACCCGTTGATCGCTTTGGCCTGAAGCCGTATTGTCGATCATTGATTAGCGAGTGATCCTCTAGGAATTGCATGAGCTGCTTATTTATAAGGAGCTCAAGCACCTTGCAAATGACTGAGGTGACAGCTATGGGTCGATAGTTGCCTGAATCGGACCGATCCCCTTTCTTGGGGATCGGTTGTACGTTCGCCTCCTTCCAGACCTCCGGCACAAGCCCTGAAGAGTATGACAGGCGGTACAGACGCGTTAATACTGGAGACAACTCAGCTGCACATTTTCGTAGCACCACCGCCGGAATGCCGTCAGGGCCACTGGCTTTCCGCGTGTCGAGTGACTTCAGCACTGCCCGTACATCGCATTGCCTGATAACAATATCAGGCATTGTGTGGCCACAGTTGGCGATGGCGGGGGGCTGCAGGCCACGGTCGTCGACCCGGGAATTAGCCGCAAAGAGGTCCGCGAGCATATCCGCTTTCTCTTGGGCTTTGTGAGCCAGTGTTCCATCTGGGTAACGCAGCGGTGGCAGCGAGGGCTGACAAAAGTTAGATTGCACGGCTTTGGCCAGTTGCCAGAATCCACGGCTGCCCGTGGGATGGGAAGTGAGCTCCTGACCAAGCCGCGCGACGCGCTGGGCATCCGCTCTCTTAAAGGCCCTCTTACTCGATTTTGTGGCCCGGTTGTACGCTGCTTTGAGGTGGCCCACGTTTGGGTCGCGCACAGCCCGGGCCCTGATCCAGGCGCGATATGCCGACTGTTTTTGTCGAACAGCTTTGGCACAATCTCGCCCGAACCAGGGACGGGCTCTGCGGATACTGGCGACATCAGTGAAAGGGATGTAATAATCCATCCCTAAACTGATCTCGCCAGCAATAGCAGAAGCACTATCCGAAGGAGCCTTTCCTACAAAGCAGCGCTGGCTCCAGGGGACGGACGCATAATAATCGCGCAGACCGTCCCAATCCGCTGACGAGTAGTGCCATAGTCGTCGTGACGTTTGTACAGGACGTGCAGGAGGTGACACCTTCATGCCAGCATGAACAACACAGTGGTCGGAACTACCCAGTGGGGCTCCTACCGAAACACTGTACTGGGCTGGGCGACTCGTCAGCAGTAGATCCAGCAGAGCGGGCGCGTGATCTGACCTGTCTGGTATCCGGGTGATCCCGCATACCATCTGGGTCAGACCGTGGGAGAGAGCGAACGCATGGGCGGCTCTACCCGCATGATCAGTCTTGAGGGACCCCAGCCATTCAATGTGATGGCCATAGAAGTCCCCCAGAAATACTAGGTCAGCGTTCGGGAACCGCACCTGCGCTTCATCAGCCGTCTCGCTGAGGTACTGGAAGAGCTTTGTTGTCTCAGAATCCCCTGTGTGGGATCGGTAGACGCACACGTAGATCTGGCTCATAGAGCCATGGTCTACGTGCAGCCAAAGGACGGAATTGGAGGGGTTCTCTAGGCAGCGCAACCGGCGGCAGCAAACATCCGCCCTAACGAACACGCACACCCCGGCTTTGTCTCGAAATTGTTCCTCGATGACATAGCCGGGGTAACACAGGTAAGACGTGTCGTCAGGGCGGCGTATTTGTGTCTCCGTGAGGAACATCACAGCGGGCCGTGCCGTCTCAAGGTGGTGGTGGACGGTATCGAGGTTCGCATGGAGTCCACGGACGTTAGTGAACTCCACCTCGAAATGTGAAGTTGTGGGGTTTCCTAGGGCCGCTGTGTAACGTTTATTTCTTTTTTGTTGCACTGCCATTGTAGATTTTGAAAAAGAAGCGTGAAGACAGGGCGACATTTGGTGCAGCAGTAAGTGACAAAGCGCAGGGGCTAGCTTTGTCTAGAACCGTATGGTTAGGTCGGAGCCGACTCGCCGGACGGAAGGGCTCCCAAACCCCCCTGATGAAAGGCCGCCGCTACCCCACACCGGTTACCACCCGGAGCGGCGATCCCACATCAGGATTATGCGCAACATGTGGGGCAGCCTCCTGGGGTGGTTGGCCCCAGGCGGGCCCCATGACTGTGTTGCGGGCGGCCGCGGCAACGCCGTTGCTAAGGGTCTCCCTGGCCGGCGAATCGACCCACACCACCCACACTAGACTCCGTTTCGCCCCCACTGGTCCCATGCCTGCTGCACCATACATCGCCCCGGGCCCGACGGTGCAGCTGCTGAACCCCTAACGCAACCCAGCCTGGGCTGGGTTACTTGGGGGGCTTTAGCACAGCTGCACGGTGGTACCCCCCCGGACCAACACTGTTGTACCACCTGGTACCCACGTAGGGGCCGAAGCCACTCCATAGGTACCGTAAATTAACGAACCTCGTCTGTTTATCAGCAGGTGCGCCACTAGCAGGTGAGGTCGCTGGGGCCCTTAAGATGTTGGTAGAGCCCCTTTGCACCCAAACATTTGCAAATATGTCACGAAAGGGAGCGACATGGCGGTTTTTGGTATCCAAACATCCAATACCAACAATGAAATCACGCGCTATCAAGTTGGTAGATATGTGAACTGCAATGAAGCAATTTGGCGTATATTTTCATTCCCTATTCACGAACGTCATCCTACTGTTTTACATTTGGGCGTGCATCTAGAGAACGGTCAGAGAGTATATTTCACAGCGTCGAATGCTGCTCAACGTGCCGAAACACCTCCAGCGACAACACTGACCAGTTTCTTTGCGATTTGTTTTGAAAAAGCGATCCGTTCGCACGAACTTTGCTTTACTCAGAAATGCCACGTTATTACACTTGGAACGCTACATCGAAGAAATTTCAACGTCGGAAGCAAGGCGATGCAGTTCCTGGTCATCCAGATATGCGTTCTACTGATGCTCTTGGTCGTATTTACACAGTTCATCCGAAGAATGATGAATGTTTCTATTTGCGGTTGTTGCTGGTACATGTTCGAGGGCCAACATCATTTGAATCACTACGAACTGTTAATGGTATCGTGTGCCACACATTTCGTGCAGCATGTCAAGAGCTAAATTTGCTTGAAAACGATACTCATTGGGACACGACAATCGCTGAAGCAATTATTTCTGCATCTCCAAGTCAGATACGCACAAAATTATTTGCTATCATCATTTCAACATGCTTCCCATCGAACCCACGTGACCTGTGGAACAAATACAAAGATAACATGTCAGAAGATATTTTACATCGAATTCGCGTCAGCTCAAGAAATTCCGATCTTGAGGTGAATGAGGAAATCCATAACCAGACTTTGCTCTTGATCGAAGATATGTGTTACCTCATGTGCGGCAGTTTGTTAGTTAGGTTAGGAATGCCAGCGCCAGATCGCGGAATGAATGACGCATTTAATAGAGAATTGGAACGTGAACGTGAATATGATCCACATGAACTAATCCAATCAGTTCAAACGAATGTACCTCTGTTGAATCCTAAGCAGAGGGAAGTCTATGATACACTGATTAATGCAATTGATGATGGAAATGGCGGCTTATTTTTTTTGGATGCCCCCGGTGGAACTGGGAAGACATTCCTCATGTCATTGATTTTGGCCACTGTACGTGCGAGATCCGAAATTGCGGTAGCAATTGCTTCTTCTGGAATAGCGGCCACATTGTTAGACGGATGCCGTACGGCTCACTCAGCGTTAAAATTGCCATTAAACCTTCAAACTACTGAACAACCGACATGTTACATTTCGAAACACTCAGCAATGGCCAAAGTTTTAGTAGCATCAAAAATCATCATATGGGACGAATGCACAATGGCGCACAAACGCGCATTGGAAGCACTAGACCGAACATTAAAAGATCTGCGCAATGACTCGAGATGTTTTGGTGGTGCAATGATTTTATTATCTGGCGATTTCCGACAAACACTACCAGTCATTCCAAGATCTACTGCTGGCGACGAAATAAACGCTTGCCTCAAAGCATCAAATCTGTGGCGATATGTAAAGAAACTTCAACTGTCTGTAAATATGAGAGTTGCATTGTTGAACGATCTATCTGCTGATGATTTCTCGAAGCAATTGCTGACTATCGGTAATGGCCGTGTTCCTGTTGATAAATCGAGCGGTTTGATTTCATTTCCTACAAATTTTTGCAATTTCGTTCCATCAAAAGACGAGCTTATCAACAAAGTATTCCCGGATATCATTGCTAACCACAAAAATAGTAAATGGTTAAGTGAGCGAGCAATTTTGGCCGCTAAAAATAAAGATGTAGATGACCTCAATTTTATAATTCAAAATCAAATCGTAGGTACTCTGTATTCATTCAAATCTATCGACACATGTGTTACACACAAACGAAGAAGAAGCCACTAATTATCCAACTGAATTTTTAAACTCCTTGGATGTGCCTGGTTTACCACCGCACAATTTAAAACTTAAAGTTGGCTCGGTAGTCATCATGCTTAGAAATTTAAACCAACCAATACTGTGTAATGGAACGCGTTTGGTGATAAGAAAACTGATGAGCAATGTGATTCACGCGTCGATACTTAAAGGAAAATTTAAAGATGAGGAAGTTCTTATTCCAAGGATTCCGATGATCCCAACGGATATGCCCTTTGAGTTTAAACGAATTCAATTCCCGATTCGTCTTGCCTTCGCCATGACGATCAACAAATCACAGGGCCAATCCTTGACTATTTGTGGCCTCAATATAGAAAATGCATGTTTTTCTCATGGTCAATTGTACGTGGCATGCTCACGTGTCGGCAAACCATCCGCTTTATTTGTTCTTGCGCCTGACCAAAAAACAAAGAATGTCGTTTACCACAAAGTGCTTGAATGAAAATCCTATTAATGAATTAATCCGAGTTTTTTTTTTTTTTTCCAATCTGCACAACATAGTTTTCAATCATTTTTTTCTGACATGATTTTGAAGTACTTAATTATTATATTTTATTTTTTTTATTTTTATTCTCATTCTGTATGTATGTTTTCATAATCATTCATCATAATAAAATACTTTTTTGTTTCTATCTAAATAAATATATTATTTTGTATCATTGTTTTACGTTCATCAAAGCCTAAATTAGTTCACCTAAAAAGTAACACGACATTCATTGACTGTTAGGCGGTACGAAGTTCGCGGGGTCAGCTAGTATACATATAAATAGAACAAAGGAATGGAAAACCACTAAAAAACAGTTTCTTAATATTTTTCTTTCTCTTTTTTCAAATACGGCCATTAAAATTTTCTATAAATCGTCTCTGTAGAGCGGAAATTAACTAACTGACATGAGACTACATGTGAAACAAAAAAAAAATTGTGTATTGCAATTCTTTAACTGAATTTAAAATGTTGTTGTTAATTTCTTTGTAATAGATATATGGTATTATGTTTTTTGTTGGTAAATAACTAGTAATTTGGTAACATCAAAGTTAGTTAGTTTTTGCATTTTTAGCGATACACAATATTGTGTAAAAAACCTTACTAAATAATAATAGTTATTTATTGCTTTAAAATGATGTCAAATTAAATAAGTAACTTAGATAATGGTACATAATCTCACTAAACCACTTAGAAAGAATAATAATATTATGATCTTTCGTCAAGATCAGTAGTAACTAACAATTTTTAATTAGTTTATACCTAATAATTTTGCAACATTTTTGCGGTTTAGTGACTTTTGGCACACATTCACTTTCTTATTTATATGAATAGACTAATGGTGGTTAGATAGAACGGCTTTCTGTCGGTCGCACTCCTGTCTCCGAAGGGTAGTAATTCGGTTTCACTCGTGGTCGGTCCACCACTGATGCCGGAATTAAATTATTAGAGTGTATATACAGGGCCTGGGATGAGTGTATTCTGTGACTTATCTAAGGCCTTCGATTGCGTTCAGCACCAGACTTTAATTAAGAAACTTGATCATTACGGAATCCGGGGGACGGCCTTGAATTTCGTCAATTCTTACTGTAGACGAGACAAAACGCGCCGTTTTAATGTCTGTAAGTTGTCGGATCTTTTTGACAGCATAGGCTGCTGAACTAAGCCTGGCCGAAATTTTCTCGATATGAGGCCCCCATTGCAATTTGGAGTCTAACGTTGTGCCCAGAAAGACAGTGTCATCGACCAATTCTATTATATCATCCCTAACCTTAACACTGGTTTTAACAAGTCTTACATTAGGTAAGGTGAATCTTACACATTTAGTTTTATTTTCATTTAATAATAAATTATTAGCACAAAACCAGTGGACTATCCTAGAGAGGGCAATGTTTACATCGTCAAGTTCGCGCTGTCCACGTTTAACTTTAAATATTAAAGAAGTGTCATCAGCAAACAAAACTACCGTCGTCACTTATGAGGTGAGGGAGATCATTAATATATACTAGAAAAAGAAAAGGGCCCAAAATTGAACCCTGCGGTACCCCCATTGCTACAGGAGAACCAGGTGACTGTTTACCATTGATCACTACAGTAAAAATGGACGAAATTCAAGGCCGTCCCCCGGATTCCGTAATGATACATACATACATACATATGGTCACACCTCTTTCCCATTGGGGTAGGCAGAGACTATGGAATTCCACTTGCTACGGTCCTGGCATACTTCTTTCGCTTCTTCCACTTTCATAACTATCTTCATGCACGCTCTCCGGTTCTGGGTGCTCTTGACCTGACCTTTGTTCAAAACATCTCCGATTTGGTCGAAGTACGTTCGCCTAGGTCGACCCTTACCTGCCTGTCCATTCACGCCCGCCTTATGTATCTGTTTCGTCAATCTTCTTTCATCCATCCTTTCTACGTGCCCGAACCATCTAAGCATCCCTTTTTCTATCTTACTCACTACATCTTCTGATACACCGCAAAGTTCTCGTATCTCGCTGTTCCTCACTTTCTCAACCAATGTCACCCCAGTCATACTTCTCAAACTTCTCATTTCCACTGCATTTATTTTACTTTCATGCTTCTTCTGCCAAACCCAACATTCACTTCCATACATAAGTGTAGGGACCAGCACTCCTCTATGAACAGCCAGCCTAGCCCTCCGGGAAATCTTCTGACTGTTCATAAAGTTATGCAGAGCCCCATTCACTTGATTTCCTGCCACAACCCTTCTTTCAATGTCGACGTCACATCTTCCATCCCTTGTAAACTTGGACCCTAAATACACAAACTCTTTCACTTGCTCCACTCTTTCTCCTTCAATAACAATCGCACAGTTCGACATGCTTTCGTCTCGTTCAAATACCATTACTTTCGTCTTACTTGCGTTCACTTTCATTTCCTTCCTTTTCAAAGACTCATTCATAATATTAACCATCACCTGCAACTCCTCCGCCGATGACGCAAGTATTACCTGGTCATCAGCATATAAGAGGCACTTGATAGTCAATTCATCCATTCTTAAACCACACACACTCGCTTTCAGATCTTTCAGACAGTTATCCATGTATAGGTTAAACAGTATTGGTGACGCTACACAGCCCTGCCTGACGCCTCGTTCGATACCGAACCAGTCCGTGTAAGTCCCGTTTATGCGGACACAAGCACTGGAACCCTCATAAAGTGATTGCTGTGCTCGTATCAGATTGCTGCTTACTCCATACATGGACAGCGCTGACCACAATTCGCTCCTCACCACTCTATCATAGGCCTTCTCTAAGTCTACAAAAGCGCAGTAGACCTTTTGTCTTTTTGCCAGGAACTTTTCGGCAATGCTGCGCAAAGAGAAGACCTGATCCATGCATCCTCTTCCTTTCCTAAATCCAGCTTGCAAATCCCACAATTTGTCATCAGTGTCATTCGTCAATCTAGTAATCAGAACCCTTGCATATAACTTGCCGACGACGCTGAGCAGACTTATCCCGCGGTAGTTTTTGCAGTCTCGCTGTGACCCTTTCCCTTTGTACAGCGGCACAATGACGGCTTTGCACCAGTCTCCTGGTACACTACCGCTTCTCCAACAAAGGTTAAAAAGGCGGTACAGCTGACTTGATACTACGCCTTGTCCTGCTTTCAGCATCTCTGTCGAGATCCTGTCATATCCTGCTGCCTTTCCAGCTTTCATGCCATTCAGTGCATCCATAATCTCTTTCACACTTATTTCATTCTCCTCTTCATTCCCACTTTTATTCTTGTCCTCTATACGAGATCCCGCTTGCGCATCCTCTTTCTCAAACAGACTTTCAAAATATTCCTTCCATCTCTTTAAAACACTTTCTTCCCCACTCAGAGAGCTTCCATCGTGGTTTCTGACTTTGTCCAGTTGCGAGGATTGGATAGTGCCCCTGGCTGTTCTTATAGACTTCCAGAAAAGTTTAACATTTTCCTGGAAGTTGTCAGATAACCTCCTATCAAATTCATCCCTTTCATTCTCTTTCTCTTTAGCTATCACCTTCTTTACTTCTCTTTAACGCTTCTTGTATTCCTCTTTTGCTATTGAGACATCCTCATCTGTCGCCTTATTCATTCTGTGATTGGCTTTGATTGCCAACCAGTCCAGCCACGCTTTCTTCTTGCACGCTACAACCATTTGTGCCTCTACACTCATTCTTTTGACCATGCGTCTTTTTTTCCTTTTGCTGACACCACATACTTTCACAGCTACTTGTACAAGTCCTTCCTTTAACTGCACCCATAACTTTTCCATATCATCTTCTTCATCCATATTCTCATACTTCTCTCTCAAGCTATTTCGAAATTCTTATCTTTTATTCCTTTCTTGCAAGCTTTCTACTTTTATCCGTTCAAGCTCGGTCCCAGACTCATGGGCGTAGTGTCGCCACCGTTTAAATAAACCTCTTAACCGGCTTACAACCATATAGTGGTCTGTTTCGACACCAGTGCCACGATAAGCCCGGGTATCCATCACTGTCTTTCTCAATCTGTCGTCCACAATCACAAAATCTATCATACTTCTCTGTTCTCCTTCTTGTCTAGTATACATGTGGATATCTTTGTGGTTAAACAGAGTGTTTGTTACCACAAGATTCCACTCCAAACATACATCAAGCAAACTTTTTCCATTCTCAGTCACTCTATCGAAACCAAACTTACCACCAAACTTAAAACACCTTCTTATCCATCACGCTCCACTCTCACCCGACTATTAAAATCCCCTAACATTATGATTCTTTCATTCGGCTTGCATTTACCCAAGGTATCGTTCATGCTGTCCCAAAACACCTGCCTTTCACTCTATGCTTGGTTGGACCGGTCCCACTGCGCATCCTGTGGGGCATAAACTCCCACTACAAAGATGCGCGAAAGACCGACCTTCAGCCTCATCCACATTAGCCTTGGGCTTACACATTCGAAGTCAATCAAACACTCATTCATTCTAGCAGAAAGGATAATCCCAACACCTTGACTGGCCCGACTAGTGTCAGCCACCCCTGACCAAAATCCGTAATGATCAAGTTTCTTAATTAAAGTCTGGTGCTGAACGCAATCGAAGGCCTTAGATAAGTCACAGAATACACTCATCCCAGGCCCTGTATATACACTCTAATAATTTAATTCCGGCATCAGTGGTGGACCGACCACGAGTGAAACCGAATTACTACCCTTCGGAGACAGGAGTGCGACCGACAGAAAGCCGTTCTATCTAACCACCATTAGTCTATTCATATAAATAAAAAAGTTAACGTGTGCCAAAAGTCACTAAACCGCAAAAATGTAGCAAAATTATTAGGTATAAACTAATTAAAAATTGTTAGTTACTACTGATCTTGACGAAAGATCATATTATTATTCTTTCTAAGTGGTTTAGTGAGATTATGTACCATTATCTAAGTTACTTATTTAATTTGACATCATTTTTAAAGCAATAAATAACTATTATTATTTAGTAAGGTTTTTTACACAATATTGTGTATCGCTAAAAATGCAAAAACTAACTAACTTTGATGTTACCAAATTACTAGTTATTTACCAACAAAAAACATAATACCAGATATCTATTACAAATAAATTAACAACAACATTTTAAATTCAGTTAAAGAATTGCAATACACATTAAATTTAAACAATTTTTTTTTTGTTTCAAAAGTAGTCTCATGTCAGTTAGTTAATTTCCGCTCTACAGAGACGATTTATAGAAAATTTTAATGGCCGTATTTGAAAAAAGAGAAAGAAAAATATTAAGAAACTGTTTTTTAGTGGGTTTCCATTCCTTTGTTCTATTTATATGTATACTAGCTGACCCCGCGAACTTCGTACCGCCTAACAGTCAATGAATGTCGTGTTACTTTTTAAGTTCACCTAAAAATAGGCTTTGATGAACGTAAAACAATGATACAAAATAATATATTTATATAGATAGAAACAAAAAAGTATTTTATTATGATGAATGATGATGAAAACATACATACAGAATGAGAATAAAAAAAAAAAAAAATATAATAATTAAGTACTTAAAAATCATGTCAGAAAAAAATTATTGAAAACTATGTTGTGCAGATTGGAAAAAAAAAAAACTCGGATTAATTCATTAATAGGATTTTCATTCAAGCACTTTGTGGTAAACGACATTCTTTGTTTTTTGGTCAGGCGCAATAACAAATAAAGCGGATGGTTTGCCGATACGTGAGCATGCCACGTACAATTGACCATGAGAAAAACATGCCCTCACTACAACGGAAGTGAATGGACGTGTTTTTATATTGTTGTAAAAAAATTAAATATTAAATAATTGTGATTCAATGGAAAACAAATGCAATGGTTGTGATGGCGTTATTACAGACAAAGTGTCTATGAAGTGTTCGCAGGAGGTGTGTGGAAAATCGTACCATTTATCCTGTTTAGCGATTACAGCAGATAAATTCAAAGAACTCACCGAGGAATATAAATGTCAGTGGAGCTGTCCGGAGTGCGTCAATATTATTCCGAAGCGAAATAACTCGGAAACACCGGTACGTAGTCACATAATGATGGATAAATCGTTCACACCCACTAACTTTATCAGTGCGGGACGCGGTAGCAAGAACACAAATTCATCGTTTGTTGTAAATAAGGATGACTTGATTTTAGAAGCTATCACTGAGTTTCGATTGGAAATGATGAGAAAAGTAGAAGAGCAGTGCAGGGAATACAAATTGTTACAAAATAGATTTTTTAAAACGGAAACGGAATTGGCGGAATTAAAGTTACACTTCAGAAAGGCACTTCAGACGAATACAGACTACAGGTACAGGCTTTGGAATTTAAAATAGAAACGTTAATTCGTAAGAATGAATTATTAGAGACTGCGATGAATCGGCACAATTATGTTACTGCAGTAAACAAAGTCGAAACAAGGATGAAACAGGAACCGGTTTTGTCATTTGCACAGGCGGCGATGCAAAATAACAAACAACTTTGCACTAGTAGGTCAGTAAAAGAGTGTGTGGCCACGAAACCTTCTGAATTATTGGAAGTAAATGCTCAAGGCGGTAATAATAATTTATCAATCCCTCAGGATTTTCAGGAAGTTTCCATGACTGAGTTAAATAGGTGTCAAAATCAAAAAGGTGTATCTGTTGAGCAAAAAATTGAATCAGATAATCAAGCCAGCTGGACCGTGGTTAATATGAAAAAAAGTAGATATCCCAACAGTGGGGTAAAAAGGGGTGGAAACACTAGTGTGGCCGAAATAAAAGGGACGGAAAAGAATGCAAGTACCTATCACGGTGGAAAAAATACGTCACAAGACGGAAAGAGACCACGCTTCCTTTATTATAGGTTTACCGGAAAGCAAATATAACACCCTATATCAACCGGAAAACTGGCCAGTAAACATAGAATTTTGCGAATGGGTGTGGTTTCGTAAAGCAACCGACCAAACACAAAAAACTGTATAAGAAAATAGAGATCTATTACCAAAATGTGGGAGGATTACGCACTAAATTGGATACATTCTACGCGGGAGTAGCATCATCGGGGGCAGACTTAATAGCGATTAAAGAAACTAGCTGCACCGAATCAATTAGAGACGCGGAAATGGTCCCACCAGGGTATACGATAATCCAATGCGATCGCACAGATGGGCGGAAACAAGGAGGCGCGTGTCTTGTGGCCACACCGCGCTATGAGTTGCGTCGAGTGTTCGGTCCGAGTGACGTAGATATTGACAAGCAGGTATTTGAACTGGTTTGTGCCGCTATTTATTTGCATGGAAGATTTTTATTTCTATTATGTGTCATATACGCACCAAGTAGTTCAGAAACCGATTACATGTTATTGTTTAAAGTTATAGAAGATTTTTGTAATAGATACTGTAATGTGTTAATAGTAGGGGATTTTAATTTGTATTCGAGTTCAGTTGAAGTAAACAATTACTATGATTTTTTTAAGACGCACTGTGGATTCACTCAGTGTAATGAAGTTACCAACAAGAACGATCGTTACCTAGATCTAGTGTTGAGTACTTTCGCTAGGGCTGGGTGTGTGATGGTTGGCGAGGCCGCGGCGCCGCTTACTCGCGTGGACGGTCATCACCCACCACTAGATATATTAGTGGAGCTCGGGCAACAGGAGGGGGGTGTAATGCACGCGTCAGAGGTGAACTCCGGCTTCACTCCCGCACTATCTACCCAGTCACAAACAGTTTGGAATTTTTATAAGGCTAATTTTTCAAAATTATACTCTTTAATAGCTAATATAGACTGGGTAGATATTTATGAATTAGACTTAGATTTTTTTACGTAACTATCCAATCCATTATAGATGACTGTGTTCCCAAAAAAACGCGAAGTGGGGAAAGTTCAAAGTACATTTACCCCGAATTTTACACTGCCGAAATAATTCGCAATATACGGCGAAAGGCTTCTCTTCATAAGCGGTATAAATCAACTGGAACAAGAGCTGATTATGAGGCGTTTGCTCTGTGCAGGACAAACGTTAAGAGGTTGATTCAGCGAGCACAGGAGCAGCATTCTGACCGCGTTCAGAACCAACTACTGAGCGACCCTAAATCATTTTGGAAGTACATCAAAACTAAAGGGGAATCTAGAACTCCACATAAGATTCTTAAGAATGGGGATGTACTCTCGGCAGAGCAATGCGTGTTGGAGTTTGCTGAGTATTTTCACTCAGTGTACGCCAATAAACGTGCCAAGTTAGATGTTGGGGCGGCGACCACGGTGGCTGGCGAAGGGACTGGGGCGCCTCGTATTCACTTAAGCGAATTGCAGTTGAGTGAAGTGCAGAGCGCATTAAAAAGCCTTAAACCTAAGAAAGCAGCTGGTCCTGATAACATTCCTCCATACATATTAAGGGATTGTACATCAGTGCTAGCAGAGCCTCTTCTGCATATTTACAATGAGTGTCTCAGAACAATGGTGTTCCCCGAACGGTGGAAAACCACTAGAGTGGTTCCAGTTCCGAAAGGAGGATCAGGAGACACAGTTGAGAGGTACAGGCCTGTAGCAGTACTATCCGCACCAGCTAAGGTATTGGAGTATATAATAAAAGTATTTTTTCCATATATAAAAGTATTTTTTCGCAAGTACAGGCTCAACTTACTGATGCTCAGCATGGATTTCGACCAATGAGAAGTACCACTAGCAATCTGTTGAACCATGTGGACCAACTGATATCAGTGGTAGATGGTGGGGGGCAGGTGGATTCCGCTTACTTCGACTTCAAAAAGGCGTTCGATTTAGTCGACAACGACAGGCTGCTTATGAAGTTGGCAGGGTTTGGCTGCACCCCACACTTGCTCCGGTTCTTTGCTAGCTACATGAGAGATAGGCGACAGTACGTAGAGTACGCAGGTCACGTATCAGCACCGTATTTCACCTTTTCTGGCGTAAGTCAAGGCTGCAATCTCGGACCTCTCCAGTTTATAGTCATGATAAACGATCTGCCGAGCGTAGTCAGGCATGCCAATTGCCTGTTGTTTGCGGACGACCTCAAACTGTCAATGACTATAAACTCTAAAGACGACGTTGATCTACTGCAAGGTGATATAGATAGAGTTGTTATGTGGAGTAAAGACAATTGTCTACCGTTTAATCTCAACAAATGCGTTACTATAACTTTCTCACGTTCGCGGACTCCAATATCGCACGCCTACGAGGTTGACGGTAGTCCAATGACACGGGTCACAGAGGTAAAGGACTTGGGGGTGAACTTCTGTACGGAGCTGACATTCCGTAATCATGTTACCAAGTGTTGCAAGAAAGCATTTAGGAGCCTGGGTTTCGTGCTGCGCACAGCTCGCACCTTCTCAAATATTAGGGCGGTTATCGCATTGTACAACGCATTGGTGAGGAGTCAATTGGAATGCAATGCAGTTATTTGGAATCCTTATGAAACTAAATATAGTCTTATGTTAGAGCGGGTTCAAAATAAATTTATAAGGTTTTTATATTTAAGGCTATACGGAGTGTACCCCTTTTATCCCCTTATGTACCCAACCTTGTTTATTCTGGGCATGGTTGGTTATAACGAGCTGAGAGTGAGAAGGGAGTTTACGCTGATTCTGTACCTATTCAAAATAATTAGAGGTAAATTACACAATGCAATCATATTGAGCGCTATAAAATTGAATGTGCCGGATCGATTCGTGTGGCGAAGACGGCGCCCTTGCTTGCTGGTTGTTCCTAAGGCACGTACCAACCTGCTGGGGGAGGCGCCGCTGTCTCGGGCGTTTCGCACTCTCAATCTAGTGGCTGAGGAGATTGATATCTTTGGTTGTTCGCTGAGTGAGTTCACGAGAGTCACAATGTATGTAATTTGTTACAAATAGGTTAGTTTTTAATTTAAATATAATGTCTAATGCTGTCACTATACTACCGTATTGGGTTATGCCTGTAAAGCTAGATGTAGTTCTTGATGAAATAAATAAATAAAATAAAATAAATGCATTTTCTATATTGAGGCCACAAATAGTCAAGGATTGGCCCTGTGATTTGTTGATCGTCATGGCGAAGGCAAGACGAATCGGGAATTGAATTCGTTTAAACTCAAAGGGCATATCCGTTGGGATCATCGGAATCCTTGGAATAAGAACTTCCTCATCTTTAAATTTTCCTTTAAGTATCGACACGTGAATCACATTGCTCATCAGTTTTCTTATCACCAAACGCGTTCCATTACACAGTATTGGTTGGTTTAAATTTCTAAGCATGATAACTACCGAGCCAACTTTAAGTTTTGAATTGTGCGGTGGTAAACCAGGCACATCCAAGGAGTTTAAAAATTCAGTTGGATAATTAGTGGCTTCTTCTTCGTTTGTGTGTAACACATGTGTCGATAGATTTGAATGAATACAGAGTACCTACGATTTGATTTTGAATTATAAAATTGAGGTCATCTACATCTTTATTTTTAGCGGCCAAAATTGCTCGCTCACTTAACCATTTAGTATTTTTGTGGTTAGCAATGATATCCGGGAATACTTTGTTGATAAGCTCGTCTTTTGATGGAACGAAATTGCAAAAATTTGTAGGAAATGAAATCAAACCGCTCGATTTGTCAACAGGAACACGGCCATTACCGATAGTCAGCAATTGCTTCGAGAAATCATCAGCAGATAGATCGTTCAACAATGCAACTCTCATATTTACAGACAGTTGAAGTTTCTTTACATATCGCCACAGATTTGATGCTTTGAGGCAAGCGTTTATTTCGTCGCCAGCAGTAGATCTTGGAATGACTGGTAGTGTTTGTCGGAAATCGCCAGATAATAAAATCATTGCACCACCAAAACATCTCGAGTCATTGCGCAGATCTTTTAATGTTCGGTCTAGTGCTTCCAATGCGCGTTTGTGCGCCATTGTGCATTCGTCCCATATGATGATTTTTGATGCTACTAAAACTTTGGCCATTGCTGAGTGTTTCGAAATGTAACATGTCGGTTGTTCAGTAGTTTGAAGGTTTAATGGCAATTTTAACGCTGAGTGAGCCGTACGGCATCCGTCTAACAATGTGGCCGCTATTCCAGAAGAAGCAATTGCTACCGCAATTTCGGATCTCGCACGTACAGTGGCCAAAATCAATGACATGAGGAATGTCTTCCCAGTTCCACCGGGGGCATCCAAAAAAAATAAGCCGCCATTTCCATCATCAATTGCATTAATCAGTGTATCATAGACTTCCCTCTGCTTAGGATTCAACAGAGGTACATTCGTCTGAACTGATTGGATTAGTTCATGTGGATCATATTCACGTTCACGTTCCAATTCTCTATTAAATGCGTCATTCATTCCGCGATCTGGCGCTGGCATTCCTAACCTAACTAACAAACTGCCGCACATGAGGTAACACATATCTTCGATCAAGAGCAAAGTCTGGTTATGGATCTCCTCATTCACCTCAAGATCGGAATTTCTTGAGCTGACGCGAATTCGATGTAAAATATCTTCTGACATGTTATCTTTGTATTTGTTCCACAGGTCACGTGGGTTCGATGGGAAGCATGTTGAAATGATTATAGCAAATATCGTATCTGACTTGGAGATGCAGAAATAATTGCTTCAGCGATTGTCGTGTCCCAATGAGTATCGTTTTCAAGCAAATTTAGCTCTTGACATGCTGCACGAAATGTGTGGCACACGATACCATTACCACCTTAATCAATGAACAAATAGATTTTCACACGTCTCCCTTACTTAATCTGGTTGTAAACAGACAGACACATTAGTTGGTTGTTGGTTTGTATGTGTCGTTTGGCATTTCTACACAATTTGTTGAAAATTAATAAGATGAAGTCTTGTATTGGTGAATGCCTATTTTTGGGTACTTAGTTAGCAAGATCTGAGGTTTCTACCCACGTTAGTTGTTGTGAAAAAATCCTACATCGCGATAATGAAATTTGCACACGTTTACTTATAAGCAAATATGTTCTAACCACAAATTTTGCTGTTCTCTCTGAGACAGTCTTGATAATGCTTCGTTTAGTGGCGAAACAATTGTCGACGTTTTGTTGTCTTTTTAATCCTGCGAAAAATAGTGCTATTAAGAAATTTAAAATAAGTTTAAAGTGTTATTTTTTAAATATTTTACTTACCATTGCTTTGTCATGGATTTTCGCCGAGTAACGCCTGGTTCCATCCAATATTTTATAATAAACGTTATTTTATTTTGTAGTGCCGGTACATTTCCGGTCACAAAAAGTTGCCCTTGCATTCTTATCGAACAAGGCAATCCGCAGCTAACGGAACGGTTCACGAGGCTGCCGGTCTTCATGTGTCGAACGAATTTTGGGACTCTTCATCCTCCTCCTCGTCCTCATCGCTTTTTTTCAAAACAGCTTCCAAAGCCACTTCAAGCGCTTTGTAGCTTGTATTGAGTTGAAATTGAATTGTATTTGAGCTGTAAAATACTGTTCCTTCGTTGCCAAGAATTTGAACAAGGAAACGGTTATTTTGCATATCGATGGATGAAAACATATTTGTCGTAAGCGCCATAAAATCGAAAATTCGTTTTTTACATCATTTTATTCATAAAAATATTCTGTTTGGTGAAGTAAATTAGCTAGGTAGCCTACTATTACTTTACGCGATCTGTATCACGTAAAGTACACACACTGGTATATCCTGTACTCATTTGGGTACATTGACCTCTAATGGGTTAAAGACGATAATAGGGTAAACAAGAAAAAATATCAACAAAGTAAGTAATAGAATGAATCAATCACTAGTGCGAATTTTATTGTTTTGCTCGAGTTTAAAAATGGGCATGCGCAAAAAACTAACCATACTGCGCCCTATTTATGAAAATAGAAATAATATTATTTGGGGAGGTTTAATGACCAACTAACACAAAACATAAAAATACAGAAATGGAAGGATACAGCTGAAGAAATTACAGAAAAAGGCATTTTTAATAAAGCTTGGATATACCTTCGGGACACGACATAGCAAAATTGGCGCAAAAAGACCATGGTAAGGTTTAATTGGTACTAAGTACTAGTTTCAATCAATCAGCCCTTCTCACCCTTCCACTGCCGGACATCTCCAAATTTACTGCAATATCACGACGCATGTAGCTCCAGAATTGCGAAGTTTTGGACGACAATACTGCACTGGTCAGACTGGTTGGTACCTATAACTTTAACTAGTTTATTCGTCACTAGCTGTTGCCCGCAGCTCCGCTTGCGTGTAATAGTTTTCATGTAAACACATTACCGGAATATGCACTTTAAAAATATTATAATGCATGGTTTTAGAAAGAAATTATTGCATGTCAGACCACTCAGCACTCACTGAACTGCCTGAAGACTTCTTAGTGATAAGGCCGCCATTTGTACCGACAGAAACCTGTATATTTTTTGTACTTATGTTGTATTGGTGTACAATAAAGAATATTCAATCAATCAATTAATCACTCATAGAATCGCTAGTACCTATTTACAATCATCCCATCAGTCTTGTAAGCGTGAATCTTAAGGTTTTTACTTTCACTTACAAATTATAAAACAAAGTCCTCCGCAGCGGCCGATCCGATCTTCATGCTGCATTCTACACTGATTTTCATGCTGTTTTAACCTACAGAATTAGTGTTTCTCGGGTAGTTTTAGTAAGTATAGCTGTGCCCGCGACTCCGTCAGCGTGTAACTCCTTGTGTGTTATTAAATTAATGTATTGGTAATATTATTTAGATCACGTTTACATGGCTGAAGTACTTATAGAACGCAAATACTTCAGCGCAAAGCTTCCGGGTAAACTATGTTGAAAGTTGACCCGTCCGGCACGTGAACAAAAAGATTTCTAGAACTGCTAACCCGGGAAAGAGCGACGTACAACTGACCATGCGAGAAACAACTGACACCGAGATCTACTCCAGCAACTCGAAAAGTCTGCCCTTGAGCCTTATTAATTGTCATTGCATAACACACCGATACTGGGAATTGCGTTCTTTTAAATTGGAATGGAAAATTATTTCGTATTATGGGAATTCTGGGAATAAAGACGTTTTCTCCTGCACCGCAACCTGTTAAAATTTGAGCCTAAATTATATTTTGTTGTAACTGGGTTACTTTTAGCCGAGTTCCATTGCAAAGTTGTGGTTGCAGAAAGCTCCGAACTGCTAAACTATCGGGAGATACACGTGTTATTGTGAGTCAACCATAAATGATAGCCATATGCTGTCGTGTACATGATTTCTGTTTAGCTTTTACCATTAAGGCTGCACACGCGACGGAAGCTTAAAAAATGGAGTAACTTCTCCCGTTTTCCCAACTTTTCCCTTCACTGCTCTGCTCCTATTGATTGTAGCGTGATGAAAAGTATACTATAACCTGCCCAGGAGTATGAAGAATAATTGTACCAAGTTTCGTTAAAATCCGTCGAGTAGTTTTTGTTTCTATAACGAACATACAGACAGACAGACAGACAAAATTTTACTGAGTGCATTTTTGGCATCAGTATCGATCACTAATCACCCCCTGACCGTTATTTTGAAAATATATTTCATGTACAGAATTTACCTCTCTACAGATTTATTATAAGTATAGATTAGCTGATCACTGTCGATCCACCCGCGTGACTTAGTTTTTCCCCTGATGATTCTCCTGGGAATACAATACAAGGATAAAGAGTAGCCTATATTACTGATACGTGCACGATATCGTGCACTACCTATATCGTAAGTAGCAGCAGTAAATTTAAGGTAAGAATGTAAATTATTGTGATCATATCGTCACGGTATCGTCACGATATTGTGGGCGATATCATTACGATATCGTGCAATGTGAAAACGCCCAACGGCAGTTCCATTTTTAAATAATTATTTATATCTTTTAGGGTTCCGTAGTTAAGGTTCCGGAACTCTTAGAACCTCTTTTGTCATGTTCGTCCGTCTGTCGTCGGCTTTTCTTCCAAATGGCAAGATCAAGCAGCTAGAAAGATAAAACTTTGCATGGATATGTGTCGTATTTAATACTGCTATTTAAGTGCTAAAATTAAATAAAAAATTTTTTTTATGAGTTACCTTCCCTTCAAGCGTGAACGTAAGACGTAGTTCCCAAGACCTTGTAATAAATAAATATTTTTGGACATACTCAAACAACGTCATCTAGCCGAATAAAGCTAATTATAAGCTTGTGGAATGGGACTTAGACGACTGATAAACATACTTATATATTATAAACACATACATATTATACCATATCACCATTTTATCTAATAAGCTTAGCTCTGCGGCATATGCTGTAAGACGGATTAGGCAGTTGACAGATGTAGCTATTGCTAGGCTAGTTTACTTTGGTTCCTTCCATAGCTTGATGTCCTATGGAATAATACTTTCGGGAAAAGCAGCAGGTATATAAACAATTTTAATATTACAAAAGAGGGCAGTCCGCGCCATATATTGTTTAGGTAAGAGAGATTCTCTTAGGGAGCGATTTAAAGATATTAATGTTTTAACTGTAGCTTCCCAATATATTATATTGGATAACATTCTGTATGTCAGGAAAAATATATCAAGCTATACAGAAATCTACGTAATAAAAATAAACTACTCCCTCCGTGTTATCGGCTAGGCAAGGTTAGTCATTCTTTCAAGGGGGAAGGTTTACGCTCTTATAATAAATTGCCTGAATCGGATGCACGACAATAAATTTAAAAACTTTATAAAGACCACTTTATGTCAAAAAGCATATTCTAAGACAGTTGATTACTTTATGGATAAAAGTGTCTGGCTTGACCATGGTGCAGTCGCCTCCTAAAATGCCGTAATTGTAGCATATTTTGTACCTAGGTGACTACAATTTTTTTATTTTAATTTTTTTTTGTTGCCTTATACACGCTCATTGATTTTGACACGAGACCAATGTACATTCGTCCACATTTAGTTTTAAGAAAATGTGTAAATGAGTCAATTATTGAAAAAGAGTGACCGAGAGTTTTATTGCCAGGTTCTTTCTCTCGGTTCTACTTATTACTTTGCGAATCTTGCAGTACATGAAAATATAGAAGCAATGATATTTTTTATTTTAAGTACTTACTGACGTTTGTAACTTAGTGACTTTTTTTTTTTTTTTTTATTTAGGTCGACAAATTGACGCCACCCGCCTGATGGTAAGCTGAGGCGACGTCTGGCAATTGAGGGCGACTCTCACAGTACACAGAAGTACTATAGGAGTGGCCCTCAACTTGACGACTCAGTAATGTGCCTCTTCACGCTTCGCTTAAAGAACCCAGGGTTATATGTTGGAGGAAACACGTGCGCAGGCAGGGCGTTCCAAGCCACCATCGTTCGGTAGAGAAACGAACGTTTAAAACGCTCGGTTCTCGCGAAGACAGTTTCCACGGTATGAGAGTGACATCTCTGCCTGGCACGCGTTGTTCGGGATCGGAAGGGAGAGGGTGGGATCAGGTTGAAGAGCTCTTCAGAACACTCACCGTGGTAAATACGGTAGAACGCGGCCAAGAAAGCAATTGTTCGGCGCTGGGCTAGCGGCTGAAGGCTTCCCGTTACCTCTGGACAGTCTATAATGCGAACAGCGCGTCGCTGCATAGCGTCGATTGCGTCCAGCAAATACTTCGCGGAGCCGTCTCAGAGGTGAGAGCAGTATTCAACGCAGGGTGTAATCTGCGTTTTTTGTACAACAAACACCTCTGGTGCGGTGTAAAGAATCGCTTTACCTTGTTCAGTATTCCTAGTTTCCGCGAAGCTAGCCCAATACATCTCTCAATGTTTTTGTGTTATTGAGCTCTCGACGAACGTCTATGCCAAGGATGTCTAGATTGTCCTTCATTGGTAATATTGCATTCTGAAGAGTGGGTAGGGGAAGGAAAGGGGATTTGTTCTCTGTAAATGCACACGTCTGTGTTTTGTGGGCATTTAACTCGACCAATTTCTCGGCACCCCATTGAGAGATACTGTCGAGGTTTCGATCGAGATCAGCCACGAGATGTTGTCTCTCCTCCTCTATCACAGATCGCCCCGCCGCCGGACGAACCGAGTAACTCCCGTGCAATGTGCTGTCATCTGCATAGCAATGAATGTTCCCGAGGGAAAGCATATCATTGATATGCAGGAGAAAGAGAGTTGGTGACAGTGCGGACCCTTGCGGTACCCCGGCATTCACTTGCAAGAAGCGAGAAGCCTGGCCAACGCAAAGGACCCGCACTCGGCGCTCGTTTAAAAAGCTGGCAATCCAGCTGCACAGTTGAGGAGGTAGATCATATGCCGGAAGCTTGGAAAGGAGCGAAGCATGCCAGACCCTATCGAAAGCTTTGGCGATGTCCAGGCTAATAGCCAAGGACTCGCCGAACTTTTCCATAGCCTCACCCCATACATGCGTGACGAATGCCAGGAGGTCACCCGTTTATCGTTTTGGCCTGAAGCCATATTGCCGATCATTGATTAGCGAGTGATCCTCGAGGTATCGCATGAGCTGCTTATTGATAAGGAGCTCGAGCACCTTGCAAATGACTGAGGTGAAAGCTATGGGTCGATAGTTGCTTGGGTCGGATCAATCCCCTTTTTTAAGGATCGGTTGTACGTTCGCCTCTTTCCAGACCTCCGGCACAAGGCCTGTAGAGTATGACAGGCGGTACGGACGCGTTAATACTGGAGACAACTCAGCAGCACATTTTCGTTAAACCACCGCCGGAATGCCGTCAGGGCCACTGGCTTTCCGCGTGTCGAGTGACCGCAGCACTGCCCGTACATCACATAGTGTGGCCACAGTTGGCGATGGCGGGGGGCTGCAGGCCACGGTCATCGACCCGGGAATCAGCCGCAAAGAGGTCTGCGAACATGTCCGCCTTCTCTTTGGCGTCGTGAGCCCGTGATCCATCAGGAAAACGCAGTGGTGGCAGCGAGGGTTGGCAAAAATTTGACTGTACGGCTTTGGCCAGTTGCCAGTATCTACGGCTGCCCGTGGGATGGGATGTGAGCTCCTGACCAAGCCGCGCGACGCGCTGGGCATCCGCTCTCTTGAAGGCTCTCTTGCTGAACCTGGTGGCCCTATTGTACGCTGCTTTGAGGCGGTTCACGTTCGGGTCACGTGCCGCCCGAGCTCTGACCCAGGCGCGATATGCCAACTGTTTTTTCTGGACAGCCTCGGCACATTCACGCTCGAACCAGGAGCGAGCTTTGTGGATGCTGGCGACATCAGTGAAACGGATATAATATTCTATCCCTAGACCGATCTCGCCAGCAACGGCAGCAGCGCTATCCGAAGGCGCCTTCCCAACAAATCAGCACTGGCTCCACGGGACGGACGCAAAGTAATCGCGGAGACCGTCCCAGTCTGCCGACGAGTAGTGCCATAGTCGACGAGTCATTTGATCAGCACGAGCAGGCGGTGGCACTTAGAAACTGGCGTGCACTACACAGTGGTCGGAAGTGCCCAGTGGGGCGCGTACCGACATACTGTACTCGGCTGGGCGACTCGTCAGCAGTAGATCCAGCAAGGCGGGCGTGTGGTCTGACCTGTCAGGTATCCGGGTGATCCCCTGTACCATCTGGGTCTGCCCGTGGGAGAGAGCGAATGCATGGGCGGTTTGTCCCGCATGATCTGTCCTAAGGGACCCACAGGGAAGCCACTCAACGTGATGACCGTTAAAGTCCCCCAGGAAAACCAGGTCAGCGTTCGGGAACCGCACCTGGGCATCGTCAGCCATCTCGCTGAGGTATTCGAAAAGCCTTGTTGTCCCAGTGTCCCCTGTGTGGGAGCGGTAGCCGCACACGTAGATCTGGCTCATGGAGCCATGATCCACGTGCAGCCAAAGGACGGAGTAGGAGGGGTTCTCCAGACAGCGCAACCGGCGGCAGCAAACATCCGCCCTAACGAACACGCACACACCCCGGCTTTATCCCGGAATTGTTCCTCAATGATATAGCCCGGGTAACAGAGGTAAGACGTGTTGTCAGGGCGGCGTATCTGTGTCTCCGTTAGGAACATCACAGAAGGCCGTGCCGTCTCCAGGTGATGGTGGACGGTATCGAGGTTCGCATGGAGTCCGCGGATATTCGCGAACTCCACCTCAAACGAAGTCAACTTTGTGGGGTTTCTAGGAGCCTCTGTGTACCGTCTATTAACTTGTTGCACTGTCATGGTGAGATATGGGGAAGCGTGAAGACAGGGCGATATTTGGTGCGGCAGTAAGTGACAAAGTGCAGAGGCTAGCTTCGTCTAGAACCGTGTGGTTAGGTCGGAGCCGACCCGCCGGACGGAAGGGCTCCCAAACCCCCCTGATGCATGGCCGCCGCTATCCCACGGCAGTGCAGCTGCTGAACCTCTAACGCAACCCAGCCTGGGCTGGGTTACTTGGGGGGCTTTAGCACAGCTGTACGGTGGTACTCCCCCGGATCAACACTGTTGTACCACCTGGTATCCACGTAGGGGCCGAAGCCACCACTTGGGTACCGTAATATACGAACCTCGTCCGTTAATCAGCAGGTGCGCCACTAGCAGGTGAGGTCGCTGGGGCCCGATAGATATAAGAAGGGCATCTTTGCACCCAAAACCTATACAAATAAATAAATCATTTCATTTTATACATACATATACATGGGGCATACTAAAAGATTTGCACTTCTAGCTAATCGGAACTATTTGAATTTCGAATGTTATATTTTTTTAAACGTTGCGACCTTCTTAGTAATAAAAAAAACACAATTGGCGGGAAATCATTTGTCAATTGTTCGCCTAAGAGGTCAAGTTATAAGTTATTAGTTTTTTTATGAAATACAATACATTATATTTTACTAACATGATACTACAGATAGGTATTTATTTATCTTATTAGAAATGATTACTTCTCGTGTGACTACACGTCAAATTAACACGTGTTTTAAGTGTTGTAATACAGTAATTAATTACAGAAATCCGGGAAAGGGAAAATGGTTTTACAGCATTTTAAAAATGGATACGATTATGTGTTTTATGAATTGGCGGGTAAATAAAGCTTTTTAATTCATCTTTATTTATAACACGCTGTACCGGTGATCTTCATCCAAAGAAAACATGATGGTATTCTATTTAGTGAACTTTAAAGGAAAATTATAACGGATCAGATCAGTCTGTTACTTCAGGAGTTATAGAGGCTATTATGCGATACTACGGAACCCTATTCTAGCCGTGGCCCAACAAGCACTTTGCCGGTTTTTTCTTTACCTCATTGTCTATAAGTGGAAGTATTATTGTGATAGTGTAAAACACATTACCTTGAGATTTTGAGTATCCCATGATCCTTGAAATTATTAAATATATCAATGTTTTCGACAAGAGGGAGCTCTTGTCGAAAACATTGATATATTTAATACCTTCGTAAATTTATATAGTACGTATGTACAGAGAGCTACAGCCTCAACTATTCACCCAATTGCGCTTAAATTTAGCATAATATTCTAATTAAAAAATAATTTTAATAATACAATAGTAAAGTATATTTATTGACATAACTTTTTCAGGGCTGGATTAAGGAATGAAAAACCGTTAAAAATCATTTTAATTTTTTTTCTCTGTGTGCTCAAATGTGATCAACTGTAGTTAAAATGATCCGCTATCATCATTCACACCCAAGACTATTTTAAATTACGAGTTCTGAATTTTGATAATTCTACATTTTGTTTTATTTTTTTTTATTTTTTTATATTGGGTTCGCCAAATTGACGCCGCCCGCCTGGTGGTAAGTCGTGACGACGTCTAGCGATTGTGGGCCACTCTCACAGCATACAATACTATAGAGAGTGGCCCTCAACTTGACGACCTACTGATGTGCCTCTTCACGCTCCGCTTAAAGAACCCAGGATTATATGTGGGAGGAAACACGTGCACAGGCAAGCGTTCCAGGCCACTATCGTTCGGCAGAGAAACGAACGTTTAAAACGCTCGGTTCTCGCGAACATTCTATCCACTGTGTGGGAGTGGCATCTCTGCCCGGCACGCGTTGTTCGGGATCGGAAGGAAGATGGTGGGATCAGATTGAAGAGCTCTTC